>OOFH01001267.1:0-10449 GCA_900323355.1 Merlangius merlangus
GGGCTGTGCTCCACCTGTGAGAGCTACCAAGCCAAGTGTCACAGTGGTGCAACGCCAACGGCACATCTGTCCCGGGTTCCAGAGACAACAAATCCAGATGGAGAACCTGCAGTTCAGCGGTGGTGGGCGGGACCCGAGGCGCGCTGGGTCGCCCCGCTCAGCTCGCTCGCTCGCTCTCCGGAGACCTGGGCTCAGGCGCTCAGGCGCGCGCCATGGCCTGTTCCGTCTTTAACTCTTTCTTTTTTCCCTCGGCATGGCTCACCGCTTTACTCCCACCTCCAAAAGATGCGCAGGTTATTCCGACCAGAGAACTCCGGGGCAAACGGTGCAAAGGATGCGAAACCCCACTAAACAGGAAGCACGCCCACCCGTGTGGGGCTGAAGAGAGAGCGAGGCAGAAGGTCTCTCTGTTTCTAAGGATAATACGCGCACGGAAGAAAAGCCTGGCTCATGAGATGGGAGTGGCCTTGTCCCCAGGGGCCCTGGCCCCTGGGGACAGAGCAGGGCCACGGCCAGATGAAATAAGACAACTCAAGGGGCCCCCACAAAGACCAGGGCTCCTGGGAAGTCACACTCGTGTTGAGATGGTTTACAGGCGCACAGTGGCAGTATTTATACTATATCTAGATGTATTTACGAAAGCAGAAGCACAGAGAAGTCCCCAGGTGTTCTCGAATGCCACGGCTCACCACAACGCTCCTGTTTAGTCTAGAGTCAAAAGGTTGTGCATTCCCCTCGGACCGTGGAGGACACAGAGTGACTTTGCGCAGTTCAAGTGGTGAAGCTTGAATGGACTGGGGCCAAAGACACGCACCCACTGGTCATACTGGTTAAAGAGTCAGAATGGATGGGGAGAAAGAAATTCACACTGTAAAATAAACATCTGCAATTATTCTGTAACGGAACGTTTTAGAAAACCTGTTGTTCATTTGAGGTTTCCCCTGCAGAATATTTATATTATTATAAGTAATAAAGAACATCCGCACAAATGGAAACTATTTTATAAAACTATGAAAAAATGAAAACATTAAAACATCCAACAAAACAGGAATATGAATGAGAATAAATAAAAAATGACCATGTTTGGCGAGACAAAGTAACATTTGGCAAAAAGTAACTTTAAATAATTGATTTTAGCATAGCCTAGAGACGATTGCAAGTGAGAAAGAACAATTGACTTCACCACTTTATATCCAACTCACTATCTCCTCTTCCACATGGTTTGTCTGCCTTCCCAGGCCAGAGTGCAACCTCGGTTCAGACGGCGACAATGGCAGATTGGTGTTTTGTGAGATGTTCTTTCATAGTAAAAGTACTCCTTGCATTCTGACAATAAGACACACATTATGTGGTTGAATTATCCCAGAAGGGATTTCTTCGATAGGATCACAAGACATGCTATCATCCTAAAGGACCGGTTTCAACCAACCACAAAACATTTTTAGTGGCTTGTGGGCCTGACGATTAAGCGAGACACACCACATAAATTATCAAGAGAGCTCTTGATCCACATCCCAGACAAAATGAAGGGCCTGAATGAGGAGTTGTAAACAACATAATACCGTACGAAACAGTACTCCAAATTCCTGTACAAGCGGTATAAGTTAAGTACATATTTACACGACACACTGCAGAGGGCCCTCGAACCCAAAGCAGGCCCACTACAGAAACAGTGAGAGCTGCAACCGTAAATGTCGCAAACAGAAAAATAGAAAAATCCTGCCTCCTTAAAATGTCCACCGGGGCCTTTTCCTTTCCCTGACGTTAACCATTAAACATCTGCAGGTGATGGATGTCATCCTCTTGCACTCAGCAACCGACATAGGTGTTTACGGCTCGCCCATGCTAAAGTTTGATAGCCTGGGACAACACGGGCAGGGACCATATACTTCCTTTTCAAAGTTGTCGGACAAACTAGTAGCCGGTTGGTGATATACATTATGGTTAGGCTGTCCTCGGGCCTGATGGCTTCAATGATCTGCGGGCTGCTGTGGCAGCAGTGCCGAGGCAGTGGGAGTGCACGGAGGTGGGACAGCAGCAAGGAGTTCAGCAGATGCTGCAACCCCGGGACAGCGATGCATAAATCCCCATACATCTGGTGAAGGCATCAAGGGCCCTGCTCGTATTCCACTGCTCCGCAACCCTGCACCCAGAGGGATCCTCTGAATACATATAAACACATATCCCCCAGCGCTCTCTCCCCACGCGTCCTCAGGACGAATAACGTAGGACTGTCCGCTGGGATTTGATAACCAACGCTATAGGCGGTGGCCAAGAGCAATACCGGTAACCAGGGGAATTGTTTAGGCACGGATGATTCCACAGATGCCCATCTCTTGCTGGATGGAACCTTGAATGCTGAGCAGAGCAAGGCTTTTGTCTGTATGTCGCCGATCCCCCGACCGACAAACTACATTACACACAGGGACGCACGTCTGGCAGAGAAACCCGAGCAGGGCTTCTCTGAAACAGCGTGGAAAGACACTGATGTAAAGGTATTATCCTGACTTTCCAACAAGGAGGTGAAGATACCTTCCATTATAAATGCCGTCCCTCATCTCGGAAAAATGCTGCAGCTCAAATGCCCTAAAACTTTAGAATAATTTGTGATGTTCATTTTTCCGGGATACTTTCCCCCTCTTCAGAGGTTGAATAATACAGCGGCCCCGTTATTTTTGGACGTTTCTATTCATGGTCCCCAGCAAAACGCACAAAAGCTTTCAGCGTGGTTTGAAACAGGGTTTGGGGGGGGAATCTAGTCTCGAGAGTCTGGCCAATATTTAAATATTATTTTTAAGAATCAATGATGCATTTATAAAAACACACACAGACACCTCAACTGTACCGCAGTGTCAGCAGCAGCTCAGAGACAGGGCTCTGGAACGCCGGTGGCGGCGGGTTCCAGTCGTGCTGCTCGGTGTATACTGGCACCCGGGAGAAGACGACGGCTGAATGACACCGAGCCGCCGTGTGTGATTTGAGGTGGCTGCTGCCGCTGCGGTCTCCAGGCACTGGTGTGAGGCAAGCTCTAGTTCATTTCAATGGAATTTGATATGAGCCACAAACACGCCCACAGTCCAGGGAATTTCATAAATATAGCTTGCGATAGTTAATGCAAACCAGATCAAACCTCGACAGGCGTACGTTGGGATTTAAGACGGGGCTGTGCTCGAAGGGGCTAAACTATAGGCAGCCATCGTATCGATCCTTTACCTCGCAGACGCTCGATTCAACAGGTGGGCCTAAGAGACGAACGAGAGGCGGCTTTGGCTTCAAACATGGTGTAACACTCCTTCACTCCTTCACCCGCACGTGAAGAGATCCATCAGACATGCCAATCAATTCAGAAACATGAAGGTAAGCAGTGTGAACATGCTCAAGTTAAACCCTGGACCAGCCCAGGCCTACCTGTAGCGTTCCCAGACCACCGGTCAGGGACATTAGCCAGATGAACCCCAGGGGTTCTGCGTTTACTTTATGGGTTCGCTCATTGAAACTGCTGATAAATAAATAAATACATCCAATTGGAAATGGGTAGGTAGGTGCACAGACAGACATGGACAAACCCCCCGTTGGTAAAACGCGCTGTAATGGACCAACACCTCTACCCCTGAGAGGGTTTCGAGGAGGGGGAATCTTGGAGCCTGAGTCCTGACAGCAATACACTGTGTCTCTGTAGACTCATGGGATGACGTTTATGTTAATGAATGCACCGCTGTTGACCCTGGAGGCGTTGCATTAGAGGAGGCCTGCCATTAGGGTAATGAGGATGGCAGTAATGAGGACAATAAAGTCTATGCCTTCCCATCTCGCTGGGTGTGAAGGGCAACTTAAACCAGACACTTGGAAGCATTCCCTCCTGGACATGGGACAAGCGCCTTGTTGAAATGCCCTCACACAGAGTAGCATTTGGAAAACAATAATAAAGCCACATTTTCACAGGCTTTTGTACCTTTCCAATGAATGTTTATGTGTGAGACAGCAAGGGTTTATGGATCATATTACTTTTATTGCAAGTATGCAACTACAACATTCCCACACGTGTGTCGGTAAACAAAGTGAGAATGCACATTAATTCCATATGCTGACAACGCTGGTGTGGCAGATTATTCAAAAAGAAAGCTCATATAATGGGAATTAAAAGCCATGACTTACTGATGGAGTCCCTGGTCTTATTAACCTGCACGCCGAGTCCTTTGGCTTCAATATACCTGTGCATTACAAATACATAGATACCAATCAAATCAATAGACAATAGAAAAATAAGTTTTCCCTAATCATATATTACCCTTATCATAGATTACCCAAGATATGAATTCAACAGGCACGGAAAAGCAGTAACTCCTCTCTAAATCCTTGCTATTTCTGCCGTACTTGATGCCGTTTGTGTTCTCAGTGGTAGGTCTAGAATATCTGCGGTGCATTTTAACAGAGGCTGCTTTGTGATTTGAACGTGGTCCTTTGCTGATCCTTGTCCACTGAGCTCCAGCAAAGACCACCGGTCCAGATGTTGCCGATGGCGATGAGCTCAATCACCGTGATCCTTCCAAGCACCCCACATTCTCTCTTGGTGAGGATAGTGTTCACGTTTAACAAGTGAGTGTTGAGATGCTTGTACAGTGTGTCCTTGCATGTTTGGAAAATGAATAAATATGAATATATATATATATACAGTACGAGGGGGAAGCCCAACGTCTTTGTTTCCCACTTACCTTTGTTTCAGGACGGCCTTGTTGTCCTCAATGGTCAGGCGGTCCTCATGGTCTCTCATGAAGATCTCAAAGGCCTCTTCTTTTCCCATGGACAGCCGGGGTCCTGGGGACACAAGGGGCACCATGTCCATTGGATTAGGCAGCAGCATCACACAGAGCGTCATCTAAAGGGTCACATGGTACAAGGTTTGTGAGTTTAAGAACATTCAAACGGCTAAATCGACAAGCTTTGGTAGGTGTTGAAATTGTCTTTGTGCAGATGGAATTGTGTGGAAAAGTTTTATGTTTCCTCTTAATGGATTAAGGGTTTTAAAGCTTAATATAACCAGTGTGATTTGGACTCTGGGTGTGTTTGAGTGGCCATTATTTGTACTAAGTCCAATCAGACGGATGCCTTTAGCCAACAGGATTACAGATGGAAACTAAACAGTGGAGAACCGTGGAAGATAATCCACCCCGACGCACAAATTGAAATCCTGTGAAATCTAGGAATGGTAGTAATCGATAGAAAATACATTCTTTAGGATGGATTGCTTGTAGCTCTAGATTAGTTTGTCCATCATTTCAAACATAAATTGCAGTGAACAAATGGATGTGGGAAAACAGCTTATAAAGAAGGTAATTACCTGCTTGAGTGGCAAAACTGAGCTCAAAATAAACTAACTAAGGCTATGGGGGAATTGAATACAAACTGACAATTGGATGTCAGGTGAATTTGACAGAGCTCAGCGTCTCCCACAGGTACGGGACTGCAATCAGGCCCCCCGGATGTTGGGCTCCCCACTATTGACCTCCCACTTATCTCATTACACAAATTGAGGATCCCTTTCCAGCACTGAGCAAGCAGCAATATGATTATACAAAACCTGCGCCAACATACGCACACATCAGGCTGTCTCTGGCAACCTGCCGACAGCCAGGAGCCCATCGCAGGTGCAATAGCCTTTAAGCTGGCAAAATGATAACCCCTTTACAAATGAAAGAACATATGCAATTTGCTATATCACAGCTGATGAGTTTCATGTCCTATCTGGGTGTCATGGTGCGATGAGTACTTTCTTAAAAGTAAAATCTGTCTATTTTACGTTTACATGGCACAAAGAAAGGACATCTTTATCATCGTTAAGTGTGTTCATCGTCAGTTGTACCGTATCTGTGTGCTTACAAACCAAGCCTTGACTTGGAAAAAGCAACACATTTTTTTTCTTGGCCCATTTTACACAAAGGAAATGAGTAAATAAGTGAAAATCTCTCCTACCAATCTCTCTACCAGTAATGAATGCACAACGGAGGCATCGCACAGTGGATCCTGAGTCAATAAGCTAAGCTCACAAACAACTTGGAAGGAAGTATTTGAGAAAATACATGGCAGATGAGGAGACTGATGGCAATACATTCCAATAGTCAATTACATTTTCGGCTGTGTGGATGGACTTTAAATCTGCTGCTTCTTGTGCTATTTAATGGCCTTCCTGATGTCAAGTAATTCAGGAAACCAACATTAGCATGGTTTTATTGTTAAGGTTGATAAGGAGTTATTAAAAACTCTAGCAGAGAGAGTGATCAATCTTTGCCATCAGCTTTCAACCTTTTTATTTTTGGTCGGAATGAACAAGGGACTTAAAAAGACATTGGTTCACACATTGTCAATTCTCAAAAGCTGCTACAGGTATCTGACAATCTACACTAAAGTATTGGTTAAAATAAAACAACACATTAAGATAACATTAACACATAGGAGCTTCATTGTATTCAAAGATGGAAAAAGGCCTCTTCCTGAATCTTTTATTGTATATTATAATGCATCATAAAGACGGATTTAAACAGAATAATGTTGAACCTGTTTGTGCTCTGTGCTCTAAGCAGAACATAGATACATCTCATTCAGTACCAATCGTTTGTGTAAAAAAAAAAAAAAAAAAAAAAAATCCTTTTTCCAAGATTCATGGACCCGTGTAACAAACAGGATCCGAGCTGGAAACGCACGCTAGTGTTTAGTAAACCGTGTGAAATGTATCACAGGACAGATAGGAATTTAGTTTTTCAGTTATTTATGGAAAGTGGTGATTGGAAGCAGGAGGCATCTTGCAGGCTTACGGTGATACGGCCAACTTTAACAAACATGTCTCAAGGCTATCCGAGGAAAGCTCACCCTGTGCGCCTGTTGGGAAAGTCAACATTCCACGAATAGCTGTCCGAAAGTGATATGACATCATTTCGTGTTGTGCTAGCATCTTCTGTGGGATAATGATATCACGTGTGGCTGTCGCCAACTTTCCTAATTCTCTATTTCCGTGCTCGAGTGCTGACAAACCGCTGACGTTTAACCCAGAAAGGAATTTCCTACTGACTATTGTTGGTGTTTCGAAAATGAAAAAATAAAAAAATCATCATCTAAAGCCTATGCATTTGGAATTAAAAAATAAAATCATACACTTACTCGTTTTCTTTTTAAAATTGGCAAACAAGAGGTAGGATGTTTGATTTCAACCATTGTGGTTGTTCATTTCATTCCCCCCATCTGGTTGAATCTAATGAAATGAAACAGAAATAGATGTCCCAATCGAATCAGATTTCCATTCAGATTACAAAAAAATGGCTTGTCCATCGTCTGCTAGAATCATCAATGCTAAAGAAAAGGCTTTCTTTACATTTATATAAAAATCTTGCTTTAAGTTCCTGTCTTAGTACAAGAACATCCTGTGTGTCTATTACTGCTATTAGTGTCCATCAACCTCATAGAAAAGGCATTTTCAGTAGCCAGGAAGATACACTGTTTAATAAAGTGTGTGTGCGTGTGTGTGTGCATGTGTATGTGTAAGTGGATTACATATTACATATATAATCTGTACTTTTACAAAATGGAAACAGATTCCATGTAGAAATCAGAAGAACCTTGAGCCTTCTGATCTCCAGGGCCCAGGATGCAACGGTCTGCTCAGGGGTAGCTTAGCCTAAGGATCTATCCTATCTAGTATGCTACTTTATACCATAGGTTTGAAAGTAGGAACAAGATTTATCATAAATGGTTTCCATGGAAAGGATAGCATCATTATACACACACATCTATACCGTTTCTTTCCAGTAGGCCCCAATTATCTAAAAGCAAAGAGTTTGTTGGCAAAAGTGAGGAGGCCCCTAAAAAACATACATAAACATCTTGTGAGCCACTAAACACAGCGAAAGGATACATGTATTCCATTTGTTTTGAATTAACACAGGGAGAGGAACAATGACCTCATGTCTAGGTAGTTGGTTGGTAATAAAGGGCAGACAAGAGCTAAACGGTAAATGTGATATGGGCTAACTTGTAATTGCTACTTGTATTGGAAATGGCCTCACCGAGCCAACATTTGACAGTCAACAAAACATGTACCAGCTGCGGGCCGTCCTGTTGACTCACTATGAAGGCGTAGCACGGTATTTACATGCAAGCATTATGGAGAACTGCAGCTTTTTTTGCCAAGGAATACCACGTAAATGAAGTGAAAGGGAAAAACATGGGACGGATTAATGCCGGATTCGGTGAAGTTGAAAGATAATGCAAACACAGGCCGACATTTAGGTACTTTGACTGCAAAACAACCATCATTTTTTTTATTCACTTCCATAGCTTTTGAAAGAAGAGCAGTTTTAACAGGTCGAACTGAAACACATCCTTTTTTCTGATTAGTGTGCAGCTGGACAATGTATTTTTGGTCGACAGTTGATCCAACGGGAAAGTTATTACTCGTGTTTTCGTTGCCATGAACTTGAGTTGCAACACAGAAAGAGACATAAAGAGATCTTTATCACGCATGAGAAAAGCAGAGGCACATTCCAGAGTGGACATGAAACTTGGGATGAGAATGAGTGATAAGAGAATGAATAAAATGCACCTTGTGACCTCGGGAGACCGTCCTGATATGCATGTAACTGGAATTCATGCGATGAACGCCGGAAAATAATATCAGTGACTTCCTCCATCCATCTATCTACTCATCCTTCCATACTTCCTAATTCTCAAACCCTCTAACTGAATCAGGATTGTAACTGACAGCGGCAATGTCTAAAACCAACTGAATTACCAACACCATAGACATGTTGAACGTTCGATACACTGACAATGGCTAATGGCATTTGCATTGGATCACACAAATCTGACTTATATAATAGTAATACAGCCAACTACAGACATGCAATCGTTCCACTTGTATTGGTATATTCCAGAGCCAACCTGAAGTTTCTGGTGTTTTTGGCACTGTCAGGAATGCATGAGGGATGTCTTTCTACTGCCTTCTGTTTTGTTAAACCTTTCAAATTCACATATATTGCAAACTAATATCTTCTGCATTCCCACTGTTACTAGACAACAGCTAACCCTAGCCCAAACATTATCCTTCATAATGCTGAAAAACTTATCAGCATCCCAGACAGTTTCATAAATCCATGTGCCATTATGACCCTTGGGTAAATAATGTGCACATGTTTGCTGATAAACATGACAGAGGACTATGCAAGCGAGGTGTTGGCTGGCTGGCCCGTGTCCCATCGTGAAAGAGGAATGTGTTATGACCGTCATCCCTTACCAAGGGAAGACACAGCAGATACAGTGCACTGTGCATGTGTTCATCTGTGCAATACACAGTTTGGTCATGTTTGGATGAGCAGCATCTTTGCATTTCGTATGAAACAATGTATGTGGTTGCATTTTTTCCTAATGGCTCATGTTGCATTCAGAATAATCGGATGAGTTCTCATTTTGTGTAAAAGTAACTTTGCTGAAGATGAGAAGGGCCATGGAATTGCGGTTTCTGGCGAACAGATTATAAGCAAGCAATATGAAGGCACGGTGATGTTTCAAGTGCCCACTTGTAAAGAAGCCACCCCTGTCTGACTTCCTCAATGGGAATCTGGTCAGCAAGATCATCGTCTTATCAAACAAACGGTGTGCTGCGTTGACGTCCCTCTTACAGGCACGGCGCGGTGTGTTCACATCAGAGCAGAGTGGCTGTCTCACAGTCGGAGATCCACACCGATGGCGGCTGTAGTGTCTACTCATGCCCCTCATGAAGAAGGGTATTGGATACAAGATGTGGAGAAACCAAAGCAGCGGGGGGGAGTAGGGGGGCTAGAAGGAGTAAACCTCCCAGACGATGTGCCTTCTTGGATCAGTCCTCCCCCTATTGGAGGACCTCTGCGTGTGGCACATCGTTGATCACAGCGCTGCTGTAAACCAGCACTCCGCACGGCCATCCGTCAGCACCACGCTCCACGCCGTCCTCTCCCCGCCGCGCTGATGGATCACTGGGGCTCATTCACGCTGGACTCCGTTCAAATATGTGGGGGTCGTGTTGTCTTTAATAGGCTCCGCTTTCAGACAAATCCCTGTTTGCAATTACCTCTCCCGCTGGACCTATTCCCGCACCGGGCATCATTACTGAAAAACGTCCCGAAAACGGAGAGGGAGCTGTGGTTAGCGAAGACGGTAGCGCGTGTCTGGATGAGATGAGCCGCTGGCTGGAGCCCATTGAGCCCATTGGCTCCGACCGCACTCATTATGAGGGTTCAGGTTTATCATCACACACGCTACGCTGCCCTAAACCAAAATAAAATGGAGCGGGAAGCCTAATGAGCACTGGCCACGGGCTAGACAGGGTCTTTCATAAAGCCTGCATGGACTTACGATGACCTCTCCACCTTTGGGTTTGAAACTATGTCCCGGTCTGAAGAGGGTAATCCAAAGGTTAGAAGGGTG
>OOFH01001280.1:6367-16509 GCA_900323355.1 Merlangius merlangus
TCATGGCAATCGTTCGCGCTGCACAGGCTCCTGCCTTAGTCTTGCACCTCAAGAATATTGTCACATGCTGTCTATGTTTTTGTCTTTTAAAAAGTCACCTATTTTATTGTAATATTCAGGGAAATACCTTGCCTAGGCCCAGTTGTAAATCTCAGGACACAGGATATATGTGGATATACACTCATGCCAGCTTTTCTAGTTTTGCAGAATTGCTAGTTTTCCTAAACTATAGTAAAATATGTGTAACCGGGTGATACAGTCATATAGGATGTACTGTAGTACTTGGGAATGGGATTGCGGTTGGTTCACAACGGGAAGTGTGGCCGTCTGGTCGCAGGGTGGCACTATTGAGTCCGACTATATAATGCTGCCGCCGGTGTCCCTTCTTCCGGTTGTTAGCGTTTGGATAGTGGTCTTTGCTGTGAAGACGATCGGTGTGTCTCCATTGTGGGCTAACGGAGTAGCCTATGGATACATGCTGGCGGCTGCTGCGGTATAGAACATTTGGGTGGCGATAACAGTGAGTATTTGTGGTGGATGGCCGTGTTTGCTTTCGATGTCTGGGGATTTTCGGCGCCGGTCGCCAACGTGGGCGTCCGCTTGCGGGCATTGGTATGTATGGCACCACGCGGTGGGTTTGTGAATCGCAGTGCCGTTGAACAATGTATAATCTTTTAGGGAAATAAGTCCGCTGGAAACTTCAGGAGGGGTTTGCCTGGGTTCAAGTTTGCTGAAATGTAAGTTATCAGTCAATGTGTATATTATGTGTGAAGTGATTCATTTCATGTTTGCATTTTTGATTAGCCTGTTAATGTCTATAGTGGTGAAATGTGTATGTAACCAGTGTTATTTTGCATTTCCTGTTTAAAGTCATGCCACTGCCGTATTTTTTGAGCAATTGTCTAAGCTGTTATTTAACTATCTTTCTATTAGGCAGTTTCTTGTATTTGTTTTATTCCTCTTTATTATTCGAGCTGATGTAAATTGAAGTGCAACTGTTGAGCACAGTAGAAATAATCTGTTAGAAGAATATACACTCTGACTCAAAAAATCGTTGTGTTCCAAAATAAATTAATGCTACAAGAAACCCCGAAAGTCATTGTGTCCTGTGTGGTATCCAATTCCACGGGCTACATATATACTATTCAATATGTATGTTTATCTTTTCCGTTTTTTCCAGAATGTTCCTAACTATCAAACTTTATTATACTACTTCCACTAAATGGTTGAAATAAAAGTATACTTTTGTCATAATTCTAGTTCATGCCCTTTTTTAATAGATGTATACAACTTCGACAATATACCATGGCAATGTAAAATAAACAAATCTATGAATGGTATATAAACTAATTGAATTATATTAGATGTAATAGGGTAATGTTCAGGTATACCTGTTGTCAATAGTAGTGTTTGCTTTTACTTTATTTTTACTTGATGTCACTTTTTCATTACAATGTACAGTATAAAATTATGCATGTGACACATAAATCTCTTGAGTCATGAAATCCTGAATTTGACTGACTAATGCCAATTAAACCCTGGCTTGAAAAGGTAGGGCTGAATTGAAGATGCAATGTGTCATTGTGGGTGAATTTGCAGACAAGTGCAAAGTGTGGACGTGTGGACCAATGCTCAGCACGTCCCCAGCACGGAGGGAGGCTTAAGCTAAATGATTCAAAACAGTGTTATTGAAAGATTCTGATATTGTATTTTTCTGAATTTACAAACATGGCCACCCTCCCAAAGACTCAGCCATGTATAAGACCATCAAATGGAATAAATGGATTCAAATGTTTGCTTCACAGCATAGCAGCAAAGTATCAGCAGGTTTTTAAGAGGTCACATAGGTGCCAACATGGAGATACATATCTGAGACAACATTTGAGTTTTGTCCATTGCAGCGATAATCTTTTATTCACTATGCTTTTAAGAGCCCGTCCTGCCAAGGGACTCAAAATGTGACTGTGTAGTGAGGGTAAGCATCTAAGCAGTATCAGAAGTAAAGATTTGCATCAAGTGGTTGCTTCTTCTCCTTTTAACTTTCGGGAGACTGTAGGCCTTTACGGCAGACTGTATAACTTTACGGCACAATGCTGTCACCAACAAGATAAAAATGAAAAATATTCCACAAACCCCTCAAATGGCCTATCCTATTATAGGAACAAACCAGAGGCTGTTACTGCAACAAGTGGCAATGAAAAAGGCAGATGGAGAGAGTAGGGTCTGTCTGCATCCTGCAAGACGGAGGCGTAACTTGTAGGATGAGGCGTGTCTTGTACTTTTCTAAATCGCGTCCACGCGAGATCTTCCTCTTTTGGCGCTAAAAAAAGTCTTGTAAATCACAGTTCATTCTTTACGCAACCTCTTCCTTGAAGTCGAACTCTGAAGTTCAGTTTTATTTACCGATCATGTCGGTAAATAAAAAGAGGTGGATTACTAATCCCCCGTCTGTAGCCAGGAAGGCTTACAGACACACCCTCAACATATTCCCAAACGTACCTTTTTGCATATTTGAGCCTTTGTCCATCATTATTTGACTTTAAGGTGAAAGCTGCTTTCTTAGGTACTAGCTATGTTTACATTACTTTACGACCTGCCGCGTTTGAGATGCACACTGAACAGTCAAAAATACTCTATACTGTAGAGGCTAGTAGATGTTGCTTGCTTCTTTCTGCCCCGAGTTTGCACAGTGCAACAGTGATGACGTAGCTGAGAAATCCATGTATTGAAGACCGGCAAATGTATATAAAATGAAGGCTTGAAATGTAAACGCTATAATATGAAGGCTTTCTCATAACTATCCTCCTGTTAGTGACATTTTTCTGGTCTTCTTTCGATCAGTAATATTTATTTTAATTCATTGTTTTCTATCATGCAGGATCTTGAAAACATACAGGAAGCCAGCAAGTGGCTAAAACAGATGAAGGAACAGAACCCTCTTCAAAGCTGTGGTCCAGGTGCCGCGCATCCTTGGCATGGAAGACAGCGAGGCTGTACAATCAGAGAATTACATAGAAAATGGTCACACCTTAATTGCTAAAGAAAAGTATGAAGTTATGGATCCTTATGTTTGAGTATTATGAGGACATGCAATTGTTTTTTGGAAAACTTGAAAATAATACGACGATTAAAGTTCATTGGGGATTGTTTTAACCAAAATGTATTCAATAGAATTATTAAAATTATTAACCTGCTGTCCTTTTGTTAAAGGTATAATGGGATAAAGTAGGCTAAACTTAAGCAGGTTCCCCACGTTAAACTGCTATATGCATTAGGCTACATGTCATTGTAAAATTGTAATAGGCTTCTTTTCTTAAATGCATATGACTCTGGGATGTCAGTTCCACGTAAGCCAGTAAGGCTATGATTAAGCTAATCAAGAGCATATTTTTAAATGAGCGGGTCGGGTGCATTATTTTTATATAAGGCCTAATATTTGAGGTCTGAGTTGAGGTCATTTATGTACCCACGCACCACTGCTACAGACAGATCCCTTCCGCGATTTAGAAAAGTACAAGACACGCCTCCTACTACAAGTCACGCCTCCGTCTTGCAGGAAGCAGACGGACCCTATTGGAGTAAGAACATGGTTGTGCAAATAGCACACCTGTATTTGATATGGATGATTATGTTGCAAAGGCTAGAAGCTGCAAATGCTTGGGTGTTGAGTGGCTACAGTCCACAATATAAAGAGAAAGCAGAGGACTAATGCCACAGTGCCTTCTGTCTGGTTTGGCCTCATCCAATCTGTCTGGGAAATACTTTGAATATAGTGTGCCATGGCTGTTGGGTGCATTCTCGGGTTAGTTTTGGTGTTGTAGCTTTTGTCTTTTCTCTTGTTATCTGTGTAGTTGAATAACACTTTTTCTTGTATTGCAGAGTGTCTTGGTTTTGTATGTTGCTGATTGGTGGCAGTCTTCCTTTTCCATCAATGAAGGGTAACATTGCACACTGACTAGTTTTTACTTGTTTGAGTCACATGGTCACTTAGCATGTTTTTTTTTGTATTTAATTTTAGGTCACAGCTATACCTCCAAGACTGACCATCCTGAAATTGGGGGGGATAAAGATGACGAGCTACAAACTTCTCAAACTCTAAGGTTTGCTGCATATAGCCTAGCAAAAGGATATTCAGACCGAAGCAAAAAAGTCCCACTAGCTGCAGCTCCAAAGCAGGCACCGTTGAACCCAGATGAAGGGGCGAGGATCCAGGGAGGTGGAGCTGTGGAGTTTGGACAGAAAAATGCTGAGATTGAAGACCAGAAACGTGTCAAGGGAGTGACATTCCCTCTAAACCCTCCCTACCAGCATGATTACTCTTCTGAGGAGCAGTGGGGCAGCAGAAAGCCTATGTTCCCACCAGCATATAAGCCTTCTACCAAACCATCTTCAGAACTGGCAGGCTCTGACCTTATCCCCCCTACTCCATATCTGTTGATGGACGATGGTGCATTCAGTAGTGGTCCTACTTTGGAGTCTGAACAAGTGTCTAAAAGTGGCAGGTACTTTCATCCTACCCAGAACCTCAACTTCCAGGCTGGTGAACGAGAGGGTTCACAAATCTATGCGGACCAGCCAAGTAGTTTGTCCTCTGCTACCTACATGACCGGAGGAGAGGAGCCAGTATTCTCCATTAATTCAGGTAACACGGCCCAGGCAGGCCCGACCATTAGTGCACAGACTCTGCAGGCTGACGCAGTATCTAGAAATGACACTAAAGGGGGTTATTCTAGCTCTGCACTGTACCTCGATGTCCAGGCTGGTTCAGAAAGCTATTCCCCTAACCTTGTCTATGAGGACTTTTCTCAATACCCAGCTGCTGAAACTGCACAGCTCCCCTCAACAGATGATGTCCCCTACACCTATGACTCTGTGAATGCGGTCCAGCCAAGCAGTTTGTCCTCTGATCGTTACATTACCAGAGAAGATCCGGTATTCCCCAGTAATGCCGATAACATAGTCCAGGCACCGCTGGCCATTAGTGCACAGTCTCTGCAGGTTGATGCAGCGTCTAGAACGGACACCAAAGGGGGTTACTCTACCTCTTCACTGCACCTTGACCTCCCAGCTGGTGTACAAGAAGGTTCACAAAGCTATTCCCCTAACCTTGTCTATGATGATGATTTTCCATACCCTGCTGCTGAAACTGCACAGCTTCTTTCAGAAGCGAGTGACCTCTCCAACTACAACTCTGTGAATGTGGTCCAGCCAGGCACCTGGTCTTCTGCTCCCTACATGACAAGAGAGGAGCCGGTATTAGGTAACTGGGGAGCTCCGAACATTAGCGCACAGATTCTGGAGGCTGAAGCAGTACCTAGTACTGACACTAAAGGGGGTTACTCTAGCTCTTCCCTGCACCTTGACCTCCCAGCTGGTGTACAAGAAGGTTCACAAAGCTATTCCCCTAACCTTGTCTATGAGGATGTTTTTCAATACCCAGCTGCTGAAACTGAACAGCTTCCTTCAGAAGATCGTGACCTCTCCAACTACAACTCTGTGAATGTGGTCCAGCCAGGCACCTGGTCTTCTGCTCCCTACATGACAAGAGAGGAGCCGGTATTAGGTAACTGGGGAGCTCCGAACATTAGCGCACAGATTCTGGAGGCTGAAGCAGTACCTAGTACTGACACTAAAGGGGGTTACTCTAGCTCTTCACTGAACCTCAACGTCCAAGCTGGTGTACAAGAAGGTTCACAAAGCTATTCCCCTAACCTT
This sequence comes from Merlangius merlangus, assembly GCA_900323355.1. Classification (NCBI taxonomy): domain Eukaryota; kingdom Metazoa; phylum Chordata; class Actinopteri; order Gadiformes; family Gadidae; genus Merlangius; species Merlangius merlangus. Next base: position 12,083 of record OOFH01001280.1, read on the forward strand.
GTCGATGAGGCTGTTTATCAATACCCAGGTGCCGAAACTGAACAGGTTCATTCAGAGGGGGTTGACGCCTCCAACTATGACTCTATGAACGCAGTCCAGCCGAGCACTTGGTCCTCGGCTTCCTACATGACCAGAGAAGAGGAGCCGGTATTCCCAAGTCATACAGGTCACTGGGCCCATCTTGCCCCTGTTGAAACCCCTGCCTATCCAAGCTATGTGGCTGATTTCGGCTTGGACTCTACTTCAAGTAAAGCCGCTGCACAACCAGTCCTCTTCAAGCCACTGAAGAAGGCTCCTCAGCTGCCCAGCTCCAAATGGCTTCAGAAGCCAAAGAAGGTGCGGGACCAGACTGCATCTACCTACATTGTCCAATCCAAGGGCTCATACCGCCGAGGCCGCAAGATGTTCTCCAGGAAGAAATACTTCAGCGGTTTCCCTCCACCGCCCCCATTCGTGCTTATGGCTGAGACCGTAAGGGGTAAATGGTGACCACTTGGCCGTCAATCAATTGTGTATTTTTCCCACTTGCTTATGGATTTCTACATTGACTATACCTTCAGTAATTCTTAACACTTTCAGCATAAAAGCTTGTTCCCTGAAAAGAATAAACAAAATGTAGCTATTTAAACTTGACTTGTCTTTGTTCAGTACTTCAATTTGACTCAACTATCATTGACTTGATTCTACAAAGCTGCATTACAGCAAAATGCACGCCTTGTCTTTATTTTTAAAAGCCTTTAACCTGTTCTTTATAACACTCATGCAGATGGATCATGACAGCAAAAGAGCTCCTCTAGCATTCAATTATGATGGGTTAATGAAATGCTAACTATGTTTGGCCATGTACTTCTATTTAACACACAACCATCGAGGCACTATTGGGCCTATACTGCTTTGTGTTTACATATGACCTGAAAGGGTAATACCTGAACTGAAAAGCTAAAGGTTTAACTTTACTAGCATCCTGATAAGTTGGAGGGTGATTGCAGCTGACTATTGCGATTACCTTTTAGAAAATGACCTTTTGACTCTTTAGTTACAAAAAAGACTTGCAATGATGGTTAGGCCAAAGGTGACCAGTTGCCCCATTTGGCCTTAAAAGCAAGATTCCGTTAACTTTTGAGGTGCTAAATGATTTTAAACGTTACTTTGGTATTTGTTTTGGTGATGTGGGTAAACTTAGTGAATGATTTTGCATGTTATACAGTGAGGATAACTTTGTATATGAAATATTAAATTTTTGAATGTGCACATCGCATCTAGTGTAATGTAGGTAAGCATTGTATTGTTTTTGGACCCTGGTTCTGGATATAGCACTTAATGACAATTGCGTTTTCTTTACCTTTTAGGACCTGTTTCAATGTAGGTTAAAATGATTTAATAAATTGAATCTAACGAAGTTAATCACTACTTCAGTAGTATTTTTACAAGTATATCAAGTACATACTGTTATAAGTAGTTTTACTAGAGTATTTATCAAGAAAAATACTTTAACCTCAGTACCATTTGTGTTATTCTTCCCACCACTGTAGTACTCCCCAGTCCTAAAATGTAATTGTTTTGATATAAAACATTGACTTCTACAAAGAATGGAAGCTCTCTTATCTGCGCTTGCTTTTCTATCATGTGATCAAAGATAAAAATGTATCCCGGGGAGGGGAAGAACGGAATTTGTCCTTAAGGATTTAGTATCATTGTAGAGAAAGTCAACACCTATATACCTCAAATACCTGCATATGCTCTGAAATGTTGAACCTATAATAAGCAATATGTATAACCAATTATTGTAAACTAACCTAAACGTAGTTTGGCGTCAATTGTTATATGTAAAAGTAGTTCAGACATTCCACACATTGGGTAGACAAGATCCTTCTTGCAGTAGATGCTCCATTGAAACTGGTCAACACCATTGACCCCACCCAGCTAAAACAAATGGAGTATCCCGAGACAGCAGCTGAATCATCCAGATCCAGACATTTACCACAGCAACGTGGTGACAGTGAAGCCTCATCCCACTGTGGTCAATTAATCACAACATTTTGGCTAGCACAATACAACTTAAGCATTTAAAAGTTAAGTGAATGAATCATTCATAAAGCATTTTTCCTACATATTCATTACCAAGAAAAATAAATTAAGATGATTTATAAAGCATAAATTAAGTTGACCAACTATTTACAAAGTCAAGAATTGACAGTTTGAAAGAATAATCCAGCATTTACAATGACTTTAAAAGGGCTCATGCATGCAAGCAGTAAGATATTCACTATAGATTTAACAGACACTTTCTACCCTAACAAATCCAGAAGTGCAGTAGTGTTGATCTACTTCATGAATGATTTTACAAACCATAATACCAGTTCATGTCACAAGGTATGCACTTCTTACTCTGCAACATTGAATTGCTTGACATTCAAACATTTTAAACACAAAAAATACATTTTCAGGAGTCACAGTTCAGCAAGTTCCCTCAGAATAAAACATGAAGTCATTTTCATTTGAGTTTAATGAAACTAAATCATAAAAATAATAATATTAGCTTTAGTGCACCAACAGGTAATGATAATACGTGATTGTTGGATCAGAGTTTCCATCTTCTTTGCCTCTTAAGGCCAAGCGAGGCAGGTGGAGGACTCTTGTAGTATCTGGTCTTGCGGTTCACATTCCTTCCTTGTCCGTAGCGACCACTGGATTGAACAATGTAGGTCTATGGGAATGGCACGCTCACCTCCTTTGGCATCGCAAGCTGATGGGTGCCGGGCAGCTGTGGCGCAACAGTACGGAAGCGGCCTGGTTTTGCAGACCTACTTGCCGCGGAGTCCAAGACAAAATTGATCCCATAGCTGGGAAAGGCAGGGGTTTCAATCGGAGCAGCCTTGGGCCCGGTAAGCCGAATCACTGGAGAATACCGGCACCTCTTTGCTCTCAAAGGGTAGAGACGGCCAACTGCTTGGCTGGACAGCACTGACTGAGTTATAGTTGGAGCGGTGGCCAACCGCTTTGTAAGGTAGCTGTGCATTTTCAGAAGAAGGGTACTTGGCCTCAAAGTTCGGGGAATAGCCTTGGGCATCACCTGCTTTGTCAAACTGGAGGCTGAGGCAGGCCGTATCCACCTATGCTAGATACTGGGTCTGCGTCATGTGTCGGATTGATGGGCGTAACCTCGGAGTTGCTTAACTGATGGAGGACAGGGTCAAAGGAGGGTACAGAACTGGGAAAACCAAAGCTCCCTGGCGTTGAAGATTGGGTAGAAGGCTCAACATAATGGTCAACGAGTACTCCGCCATGCAGATCATTAGACCTTCTAACAGTCTTGTAGGTGGGCTTTAAAGGGAATGTGATTGGCTCATGAGGTATGAACAAGTCCAAGTTTATCTGTAGTGCTATCGGGGCTCTGTAGCTTCTGTCTGCGTAGCCTGTTGCTTGGCCATAGGAACTCAATACTTCTGATGGAGAAAACACCAGCTGATCATCTTGAAAAGTCTACGGCTGGCATCGGTGTAGGGATTGTTGTACCCTAAGGGGGAAAACAGGCCTTGAGAAAGCCACACTATACAAGTAATATCATTGTTCAAAATTATATTAGTAAATTAAGTTACCCTTCACTGATACGACAAGACTGCAACCACAGAGCAACAAGCAGACCCAAGACACTCTGCAAGACAAGATAGCATTAGCACAATATGTAAGTTAAACAGGCCTTATGAGCAAAGACAACAGCTAAATTTCAAAATTGAACCTCAGAATGCAACCAACACCCATAGCAACTAGGTTAGAAGAAGCCCACAATGGTAACTGCTTTTCCCATACCCGTGCATTGTTGTCCTGAAATCTCTTTATATTGTGGCCATGCAAGCACTCACCACCCAATAGCTGTGCAACATAATCAGCTAAATAAGTAACTAGTGTGTCTTTGGACCAAGTTATTTTTCTGCTTCCTGCGGTCATTGAGAAAAATAATACTAGCTAATAGGGCTGTACGGTATGGACTTAAATTTATATCACAGTATGATTTGAGGCATAGACGTTAACGGTATTATATCGCGGTATTTTAATTTTATCTTTTAGTTTCTATGTAAATGCTTCTGAATTGGTAAAATACTGGTTAGGTAGCTATTACAGTACTTTTGAGTTACTAGGACACATTTCACATAGTACAGAAGGGTTTTAAGAACATTTATTGAGCAAAACTGCAATAGAAAAAAATGCTAAATATTTTCTCATCTGTGAAAACATATATTTTTTGAATATTCCAACACGATTGCTTTGGAGAATGCATAGAGGGAGGTTGCAAGTGCAATTGGAAAATCCGTTGTGAAATTGAAAACGGACTGGAAAGCTGTCCGGGACAAATACGGAAGAGCGCATAAAAAGTGGAAGGTAGCGTGCAGAAGTGGTGCAGGGCAAATAACGTTCGGCTATCTGCG
>OOFH01001298.1:0-10036 GCA_900323355.1 Merlangius merlangus
GGAGTAGAGTCTGAACTGGTCCTCCAGCTCCCCCTCCGAAACCTCCCCAAACGTCTGCTTGTTCTCTCGGAGCAGTTGGAAGATGGCCGCCAGCTGCTCCCGTTGTACCCTGGGAAGACACAACACACTCAGCATGTAGAGCATATATACCCCAAATACACAATAGGTTTCACAGTGCATTACATTTATATGTGTATAGTGCATTCATGGCTTATAAGATTATATTTTATTAACCAAAGGTCTTTTTGTTAGTCATGTAGTTCCATAATTTCCATGGGGACCATCTTGGCCATGCTTTAGGAGCAGGATAGGTAGACATTGTGCTCATTGCCTCACATTTTATGGTATTGATAGTAATCAGGTATCTAGCCAAACTGTCCATGAAGCAAGTCAATTAATGGTTAATGGCTTTTATTAGGTGCAAGCAAAATCCCCCAGACAAGGATTTTGAAAACCCAGAACCGCATTACAGTAGTAGAAGTGGCAGGAATAACCTCAAAATTACAATTGCACCATCAATTCAAAATAGAAGTCCTTTCATATTTGCTAGCTATATAATTAGCATAAACAACCTAATATGAGCTTATTCCTGAAAAAAGTTGATTGTGCCAATTATGTAATTGTTTGAAAAATATTCAAACAATGAAATATTCAATAATTCCTCTCTAAAGCATTCTGCTCAGCAACACTGGTCATTGTTTGGTGTCGCTTTGAGGCCAAATGAGGGACAATCCTCAGCGGAATTAACTAAGGCCTATTTCACCTTCAGACTGAGTCAGCAGCTAAAGGTTCCCTAAATCAACACCTCCACAGGAGAACAACAAGCCCCGGCCCCAACAGACCTACAGATATCCAAAGCGGTGGAATATTGGCCCCAGGCCACAGGAGAAGGTGAGACACACAGAGGCTGTTTGCCTTGGGGCTTAGCCTACCAGTTAAGCATCAAGTAAATGTTCATGCAGCCATACGTTACCACCACACATCCCCACTCTCCCTTACTGTTTGTCCAACGGGCCTTTAGAAAGGTTAGGTCTGTGAGGAACTATGCAAACATAAAAGCAGGGGATGCAGGGACAAATATGAAACCTGGATCTACAGATTGACTCTAAACTGTGTGGTCCCAGGTCCATTTCTCCTAGTATATGGTATATATTTTTCTGTATAACTCTCTACGGTCATCGTCTGTTGATCTCTGGAATGAATTTTCATTCAGAGGAAACATTTCAAGAGAAGGCCCAGAGTGACTCCTCTAAGCTGGGATACCTTGAACCCTGGACGCTTGGCAAAGATCTAATATTGCCTCACTCAGTCTAGCCTTAAGCCGAAGACAGTGATCGCACAGACAAGGACAGACGACTCCGCAGTGACATGCCAACACTTCACCAAAACACCCATGGCGTACATGTGTAGCCTCTCCAATGGTTAGTAGGGCAGACAATTCACTTCACCGAAAACTGGTTGGTACTATTGCTAAGGGGTGGTATTACATTAAACAAATACAAATGTGATGACTAGATACAATAGAAGATATGGCTTTGATCCATGTTACATATAAAATAAGTGCTTTGTAGCGCAAGTTAAATTGTATGTTTATGGAAACCATGACCCATCAGTCCTCACCTCTGCTCTTCCTCCAGCTCCTGTTTGGACATCATGGTCTCTATGCGGCTGGCTTGGGCCCGTCCCGGGAGATACTTCAGATCTATGCAGAAATGGGGGATCCATTCACATTGCAAATCCCTCGACTGATCTATCATCCTTCATTCATCATTAGGCTACATCTCTTTGTGGAGATTTCTGGAGAAAGAATAATGAATATGAACACAAATATAGGCCTACGGGGGTTGTCCATCAACAATATGCTTCTTCTTACCATCAAAGTCCGGGCTCTCTGAGATTCCCTCGGTCTGGGGATAAGAAAAAGCACACTTTAGTAGCTCCTTCTCAGAGAGCCCGATGAGAGACCTCCGACCGACCCCCAAGGAGGCAGCAGCAGACGGAGAGTCCACGTCATAGCTCTTGCTCCTAGATGGACGGATGCATCTAGAGTCGTTGGAAGTGGACTGAGATGGGGCTGCATGTTCAGCAGCGTCACGCCGCGACTCCGATTCCTCCTGCGAGACATTACGTACGAGAGAGATGAGGGAGTACCATGTCATAATAACTAAGGATTGGCCCACAATAACGCAGTTAGAAATAGGCGGTCGGTGGTACGCAATACTGTATGTAAGTGCGCAAAATAAGCAGGACTGTTACATGTGTAGCCTATGCTTCGTTTTCACTCAGTTCAGTCTCAAAGTTCACCTTATATCAAAATACATCCACGCTCTCCATAGCTTCCTACTCTAGACATAGAACATACACTCGGAGTGTTTCCACTACAATGTCAGCAAGCAGATAGATCATTGTTGTTGGAATATGATTAGGGGAATATGTGAGTAGGCCTACAGTGTGCACTAGATATTGGTGTTAACTTGCGAAACATAGCGAAACAAACAGGACAGACTTACGGAAAGGACCGATTTAACGACTTCCCAATGATCATGTGAACTCCCACTAACTTCATTCCAGTCGTCCGGCGTTTTCTTCTTGTTGGTAATATGACCGTTCTGCCATGCACTAGATTTATCTAATCCTGCCTGAGCTTTATCCTTTGGTCCAAAGTAGCTCCTCGCAAAGTCAACAGAGGACGGCGAACCATTAAATATGGACGTTGCCACCACAATCGCAAGAAGAGTGAAAATAACGGCGGCGAGTAAAAAAGTTAAATCCATTGTGACAGGCGGCGGTATTACATGCGTGGTATGCTCTATAGCCAGACTGTTTCTGTTTGGAGTGGGTCTTCCCTACCTATTTATACGGCGCTTTTTGTGAAGGTAAACACGAAAAATCCAACAGCTCACTCGTTTGTGATTTTCCTCATGGTCCAAAGCCACATTATCAGCATCGGCGATATACATTAAGGGGCGGGCTGCCGCGTAGGCTACCGCACGTCATATCCTTTCAACACGCCCCTCAAGCGCGCCGACGTCATTCCCGTCCATCTGGGATCAGGTGAACCGAAGTCACGTTGCGTGCGCGCGACTCACTACTTTGCAGGTAATCGCATCAACGGACGTTTGCAAAAACAAGTTGATAAGGGCCTCGCAAAATCCATGATGAAGTAAAGCCGGGCTTACGTTGACAGAGGGGTCGGCACACGGCCAGTGTTGGCTTCCATTTTAGTTTCGAGTTCTTGTTAAAAACAACCCCCCCCCCCTTTCTCTTAACAATGTAATCAGTTAAATACTAATGACAACCTGAGTGGGACAGCAGTCAGAGAAACGATTCACTTGAATATCAAATATTTTATTGTCATTAAGCAGAAGCAATTACAAGACAATGGAGGACTTCACAAAATAATGCAACCCCTACTTAACAGACTGGCCTTCCCACGATTTACTAGAGTCCATCTAGACTCCAACAGCCACCTTTAGGGAGGGAGAAAACAGCTCCGCAGAAGGGAGGACAGGGGGGGGCAAGGGAGGGAGGAACGGAGGACAAGAATGTGTACACAGGAGGGATGGGGAGAGAAGTCACATGACAGGAAGTAGATGAGCGGATGAGGGGGCACACAATTTTGCCACACCTGTGACTTTACAAACCGGCAGCGGAGGGTGGAGCCCCGGGCGGGGGGGCGCCCATCACCGCAACACGCCAAACCAGCGCACTGCCCCGCATCACCTCTACCAGCTAACCAGCATTACTCAACTGCTACACAACTGCGCCTAGTGCACAAAAGATACACAGGAGAGAGTGTTAGAGTCACAGGAAGGTACCGGGAGAGAAAAGAGGCTGTGCTGGAGGAGCAAAAAAATGAAAAAAGTCCCTAGCGAGCGAGCGGCCTGTACACGGGGTGCTCTCTGCTCGGTACGCCGTTACACAATGCGACCAGCGGACATGTTACAGAGTGGGTCGGCCTCTATTGACAGGTCAGTCCATGTCTAGCTGAGCTACATTGAACAAGAAAATGAACATACTTGAACACCTGTCTGTAAAAAGGGGTTTCGAAACATGGATTAAAATAAGAGCTGCGATGCGGGGGGGGGTAAAGAAAAGCGCGCGAGGACGCAACACAAATGCATTCACTAGTAATGAATAGGAAAAAAAACAGGAGAGCTGCCTCACCAAACACTTCTTCTAAATGGCTCACCCCTAAACAGTTAGCACACAGCAAATCACAACACAGTTTGAACATGTGGACGAAAATGAAACTCGTTTAAACATTGGGGCTCAGACCAATGACCTTTTGGTCTGGAATCAGGGGGTGAACAGTGCAGTCCAGAGGCTCAGTCCCGGCTCCTGGTGTTGGTGAACTTCAGCCACTCCGAGATCTGAAAGAGAATTGACGGGATTAATAACGATGAGACGCACCGTCTGACTCAGCCCTACGCGCTCAGCTAGTCTGACTACTGGGACTTTACAGGCTTGATCATAATAGTTGAAACCCCATAGTAGAGTTGGACATGGGGTCGCAGGTTTGGTGGGGCATTTCTAGAAATGCCAACTGCACCAACAGTAACATTAGCATTTCCGGTCACCCTCCCCAAGGCCCCCCTTCTCAAATACCCTACCTCTTGAAAGGGGACCCTGGGGCCGACACACAGCTGTTATTAGATAAACAAACCTTGGGGACTCCGCTCCCTCTGCAAGTAGCAGGAGGACCACAGCCTCAGGTACAGCTGCCCTGTACCTCTGGGACTGTGGTCCAGCGCCAGCACCTCTCCACCATCACCTCACACACCAACTGACCGGCACCCACCGCCGCCATGGCGACCTGCTCCCGTTTTAGCAGCCAACGTTGCCATGGTGACCTGCTCCTTTACTGCCAATGCCTGCAGCGCCCTCAGCAGCCACCAGGCAGGTCACACGGCCGGCCACACACTAACTGCCTCACACTGCCACACCCCCAACTCCTCTTTGCAAACGGGGTTCCGCAGCTTGGAGGAAAGAATTCCACATTTAGGTGCATGTTTTTGGTTACAGCACGTCCAGCCCTCACATTCCCACGCACTAACGTGCCTGGACACCCAGTGACCATATGCTTCAGTGTAGTAGTGGCGTTCTAAAATGTACAAGGTTAAGCTGCATGTGCTTTAAAGCGGTTAACACAACCCCTGAAGCACATGCAGAATAACATGAGTCTGCATTCATAAGAGACAGAGTACTATCCAATTATGAAACAGTTTAATAGGCTATGTATTCTTGGATTATCTGTTAAAGTTATGAATGGACCTCTACTAAGCAGATGTCCTCACGACAACTGCAATCTGAAACATCCATTCTATGACATTGAAACAGCCTGTGACCCTACCGTCTGCTTCCCGAGATCGGGTTAAGACTCTGTGCCATTATCCTCTGGAGATTTGGGCCTGCTCTTGGACCTGGACCGGGACTTCGAACCCACGTTGGATGGCGGGGTTCGACTCCTGGACTTGGACTTGGACTTTGAGCGGGAACGCTGTCTGGAAGCAGACTTTGACTTGCTTCTCCTCTGGCTCCTGGACTTGGACCTTGATCTGGAGTAAGACCTGGACCTGGAACGGCTGTAGCGAGAGCGGCTTCGGGAGCGGCTTCTGCTCCTGGAACGGCTGCGTCTGCGGCGTCTCGGACTACCCGAGCGGCTGGATGAGAATAAATTGACATATTTTAGCAAGTGGAAAGCGAAACCAATTGCATCCTGCATGTCTTGATAACTCCATTGACGACGCGCGCATTCACCTCCACATGTCAAAAATTGATAATAAACTGGTAACACAGAAATATTTACCTCCTGCTTCTTCTACCGGAACCTCCATGTCTACGGGGCGCACCGCCGCCCCCTCTTCGGCCATAGTGGGAATCAGGTGGGCGGCCATAGCGCGCCATCTGCACCCGGAGCTCGCGTCCGTCGAGCAGGGCACCGTCCATTGCATCCATCGCGTCTTCGGCGTCCCTGTTGTCGTGGAAACGCACGAAGGCAAAGCCACGGCTTTCCTTGGTGTACCTGTCACGGGGGATATAAACATCGCCTACCCGACCGTACTTTTCAAACACACGGCGCAAAGTCTCGGGTGACGTCCGATACGTCAGATTGTCTACTTTGAGGGAGGTCATTCCCTCCACGTCGGGCGGTGGCCTTCCGTAGCTCATTTTTGCTCTAAATTAAGATTTTAGACCAGCCGAATTGAGCTATTTGACTACGCCGTAGATTGAATACACGATTCCGTTCAACTTTTCAATAGCTTTGTTCTTGGCACCAATGCAATGTCCCCCGCGTGCTGTTTTCCGCGTCTCTTTCCCGTGAAATGGCGGCAGAAGGGCTGGCTTCCACTTTATATTTTTTTATATCACGTCGACGCTTTCCTTCTTGTCGGCATCCTGGGGTGGAGCGCTGAGAGACTGTCTCCCCCGTCTGGCTCGGAGTGGTACTGCAGACCGTTCACTCGCAATCGGTATATTATTTATAGGCCAACGTCGGTTGTATTCTAAAACATAATTGTATGATTAAATGTGTGTTGTTGAATTCACAACGTTGTATGGTTGTACAATATTAAACAGTGATGATCCAGGACGTTATATATATTATCTTTATTAGTTGTAGTCGACTTGTTGCCAACATCTTATAATAAAAAATGAAATTTGCCAGTATGTTCAGGATTTGTTGAGTTATTTAAATTTGATTATAAGGGAGCATTTCAAGTTTTACAAAATATTTGATTGTTACAGACTGCACTGCAGTCCGTGTCGATCACGTTTGGCGTAGGACGGTCCAGTAACAGAGGCGTCGCGAGCTCCTGGATTGGACTGCGCAAAACCACGGTCCGGATTTGTCCCTGACGTCATCACGGGTAGCAATAAGAAGTGGTCTTTGACAGGACGTCGAACGAGACCATTGAAATCACACAGCAGTGAATTGAAACTGGAATAATATGCTGAGTTCTTGGCGATTGCGTATCACAGAGCGCTAAAAAATACAAGGGGACTCGCTTAACTTGCTCTTTAAAAAACCGACAGGCAAAGAAGATGCGATACCGTCACACAATAGAACCGCTCCGGTGTTAAAGGGACTCGCTCTCGGTTGGTCGTCCTCCGCACAGCGTCTCGGTCTGCAGCGATCAACCGGGAGACATAAGCGGTCACAGAACCCACTAATCCCCGCAACGGTCACAACACTGGGCGACCCATTCCTAGGCCTTGGACCGGAGGGAAATGGCAATGGCAGCACGAACTGGATTACATACTAGAAATTAAGTCGGTCGTTTAATATTGTGGATATTGAGTGTTATGCTAAATACGTTTATTTTGAATTCAACTGGAAATGGGAGCTTTTATAAGCAGACAGAACATAGGCGTGGAAGAAGTGGACATCCCGTCCAATTCGGTGTACCGTTATCCGCCGAAATCGGGTAAGTCCATAGTCATGTTGTGTGTGGGCTATACGGTCACTGAGGATTACTGATCAACTCTCATTGCGCAAGTTGTGTATGTTTATAACGGGAGGGCAACGTATCGTCCACAACAGACGCCATCGTTCAAGCCGTTAATATGCTGTCCTCATCGTCATAATCATTACGCTATCCAACGACATATGCATGCAGATACCTGTGGAGCCAGACTCAGCGCCATCTGGTCGGGAGAGGAGACCAATTCAGTTCACAAATTGATATTCTCAGTAGAGAGATAGTCTGTGACACGATCGGCAGCCTGTCTGCATTAAGATCATAAATAGCAATCAACCAGAATATTTTGATTTAAATGAAAAATGTAATACTATAGTGTTTAAATTGGAAATCCATGTTGTAAAGAGATGTATGGAATTATGAAAATCCCTTGGTTTGATAAGAGGTATTCCTGCATGCAAGAAATGTGACGCCAACCACATGACTTTTATTGATCTTGAGATGGCTAATAGTTTGGATGATGTTCATAGCTAACAGTACATATGCCTACTGAACTGCCTATACAACGCGTAGGGTCTGACGATTAGGTCAACGCGTAAAACCCACAGAGACGTGATTTCAGTACTTTCGAGGCTTGAAGTAGTTACTAAGAAGGGTGTAAACCGCATTGAATTATTCAAATGTGACCTGGTCCCTGTGTTAAAGGGAAATGTGTACCTGGTTTAAATCCCCAGAAACCTGTGTTGTGCTAATGCCTTCAAAATCTGTGTGAAGGAAGCAGAGAGGGTTGGCGAGGTTGAGGTTGTAGTTGTAGTTGCAGTGGTTGTTGTTACGGTATCTGGAACACATATATCCCAGAATTGTTGCTGCAGAAACTGAGCTGTCAGATCCACTTCTTGTGCTGAGATCTGGTGTCAAAAAAGCAGCTCACCTGTTACAAAATAATACGATGACTATTTTGATGAATAAGTATCCATTTGTCTGTCTGTCTGTCTGACTGCCTTTCTGTCCGACTACATCAGCCTGTCTTTCTGCATCTATATATATGCATTTTGCTATCAATTGCAAATTGAGATTGAAACTCAGAGGCACATAAAACAACAACCACCATGAGTTCAGCACTATGGTATCAGCTGTGTTTGATTATACACCGGGCTCAACCTCTAGGTGATATTTAACAGTTTGGTCATCAACACAGAGAGAGCGCTGGCAACAAAACAACATCTGGCCAAACTCCCATCCCAAACGGTCCAACAACAACAAGCCAAGCTACAAAGTATTCCCTCAACTCAAAAATATGCTTTGTACTTTGTAACTTTGGGTGGAGGCTCAGTTTGACAGCATAATGATGGTGTTGTAGAGAAAACATTGGTCATGCTTCACGTTTTAGTTTTTTTTTCACTGGGGTCTAGTAATTAGTACAATTTATATCGTCCATTTGCGGTGTTCACAGCCCCTCTCATGCATTTTAAATGTTATTAGCAGCAGACGGCTCGATCAAGATTCTCCTGAGGTCACGGAACAAACCAATCATCTAAAACAATACAAAAATCTGTGAAAGACGATTATACAAGACAGCTATGTCTTCTTTTTAAGTTTAGAGTCATTGACCCTGACCCTTTTGTGTTTTGTCTGCAGGAAGTTACTTTGCCAGTCATTTCATCATGGGAGGAGAGAAGTTTGACTCCACCCACCCAGAAGGTTACCTGTTTGGGGAGAACACCGACCTTAACTTCCTGGGAATCAGACCTGTGGCGGTAGGTATTGGTTACACTCCCCTCTCTGATCCAGGCGGTATTTTGTGGGAAACCTGGGGTAATGGTTAATGAAATAGGTAATGTTAAACAAAGTAGCATGGAACATCTATAGAGATGTATCCAAAAAACTATTGTAGTGAGGCATTCAGGTGAGTTGCTTTAAAAAAAAAAAAAGCCTGTCCAAGAAAATTAATGCTTAACTCCATTATGTAACCGGTTGTTATTTTAGTGATCTTGGGGCTTGATTTGTGCCAGAGGCCCTCTGGCAACTCAGAGATAAGGTGTTCATTACTCAAGGCTGCTGCTGCTGCGTGAACCAATGGCATCTGGAAAAATTTAATTAAAACTAAAATTCAATGGGCTCCATGGTTGGCACGAGGCCTAATTGAAATGAAAAGACAGTCCTCTGCTCACTGGGAAGTGAAAGAGCTGGCCGGGCTCAGCTCATATTGATTGCTAAAGATGTCAAGGTCAAAACCTCGCCAGTCTCAGATCTAATGCAACCACGGCGCCACGGAAGAACGGAAGAAGAAGAAGACAAAGAACTCTGCCTCTTGCTCTTGGAAGTTTTGAAGTTTTACGGTTGAGATGTAGCTACATAACATCTATCTCTGGGGAGACTCGAAGGAAGAATCCTTAAACCTGCTGCTCCGTGATCTCAGCCGACCCGCCGTCTAGACCGGGGATAGATTTAGTAGTGGCCATTTTTTTGTGCAGATTATATTTGCACAAAAATGAGTGTCCCTAATCGGTTCTCAGAATTTAAATTGTGAGGGTGTGGATTGGATGTGTGCGTGCAATCTTTTCCTGATTTGTCTTTCATGTTTGGCTAGCAGATGGAAGAGTGGATTTATAAAC
>OOFH01001340.1:7422-19845 GCA_900323355.1 Merlangius merlangus
CATGTCTACTACAATGTTCCTGAATTCTGAACAAACTTGTAACCGCCTGGCTTAAATGCATATTATTAGCCTTGCTAAGTAAACCAATTTAACAGAATCTTCTACATTTATATAGGCTGATAAAAGTATACAATTATTTTATACAGTACTCAAAAGGTACATCGCAAAATGCACTTAAATTCTGACATTCCACAGGATGTAAATAAAGATCTGTTTTAAATATTTGTCTGTTTTCTACCAAAACAACGTCAACATTTAGAAAAGTTACACTGCAATGTGTTTAACAACTTAGGTGTTCGCAGATGTTTGCCCGATTTAGTATATCCTTTCTTTTGATTAGTCAATGTGCTCTTAAATCACATCTCTGGTCTAGCAAGTTCAACATCATTCTTCTCTCTAATGTTAAATCCCCGCCTACTTCCCTTAAGCCATATCAATGCAGTGAGCGAATTGAGTGGTACAGCCACTTCCTTGTGTATTGTAGCTGAACGTGATGCATCTTTTAAGGTACTGTTCAGCTGAGGGTTTCGCTTTTGAGTGAAGGATCTACAAGAATTCAATTGCAACTGGTAATCAGACTTGTTTTTATGTTTTGTGCTGGTAAGCACTGCATTCTATTGTATGTGAATATATGCAACATAAACAGGTTGGGAGTTTTTCTAAATAACTTGGTCATCGTGGCAAATACTGGCATTAGTGGTAAGGGTGTTAACTTGATTCTGAATGAATCTATAACTTTTTACTAACTGCGAGAACTGGTTTAAAGTTTGTTTCTTAAAAATGTTTAACGCATTGGGGCGTTATGTAGCTACATGGTTGTCTAATTTGGTCATAATACATTTAATGGTCAGAACTAAAATTGATTAGAAAATTGCTCATGCTCAGCATAAATAATGTCAACGCTTACAATGTTAATGGTTATGTAGGATATTTACTGAGTCACTCAATATCTGTCCAACGAGTAGAAATGGAAACTGAAAAGATTTTAACGATGTCTTATGAAAATAACCATCCATAGCCACATTTGTGTGTGCTTTAAAATGCTAGATCATATTTTCCTGTGAAAATGAATAATCTGGCATTGTTAGCTCAGTAGGCATACTCACCATGGCAACATTTGTGCCCCAAAGGGTTTGCTACACCTGTGGAGTGACAAGCTGGGATGTTGTCAAGCTTTACTTGGGTGGTCCTGGTGCAGAGTCTGACTTTGTTACAGTTGGATCCAGCCCACGGTGCCCCTCCTCTGGGTGCAGTTGTCCATGTTGTCCCCATGGAGACCAATGGAGGGGAAATGGTGGGCACCTCTTCCTTTTTTCCACCCCCAGATAATGCCCTGGAGTTTTAACATTTGTATACGTATTGGTTGAATAAGTTAGATTTGACTTTGTCTTGGAAATAGTTAGAAGGATAGATCATACTACATATGCTGAGGAAACAATGGGTGCAGTGCATTCTTCCATTCTCCAGTTATTTACTTTGTTTCCACCCAGCTACTCTTATTTGTATCCAGGTAGTTACTATGAGCTGCTCATTGCATTCTACAATATATTAACTCATCTATCTCTCATAGACACTGATGTCTGACTATACCTTAAAGCCCTAGCTTTAAGGTAATTTCATGTTTTTATTTTACTAGGTGTTCCAATATATTTTTGGAGAGGGTATTCAGGTATATGTTGTATTCCGTTGTCATACAAGGGGTTGATTATTTTGTTTTTGTTCAGTTGCAACTGATTCTAGTGCTGATGACCTTGTTCTGTACTGTCCCTCCATAACAGTGTTAAAAAAATACTCTTTGTTAGGTGAGAGCCCATTTCATGGTGGCTGCACCAAACCCCTGTCCAGACCTGACTGGAGTGTGTGCTGAGGGTGAGGAGGACTGCAAAGTACATCCTACAACTACACCTTTCACTGGCACAAAGCCCGGCCCTGGTTGGTGCATCCGCAGATGGCAGAAGACTATTCCCAGCAACTACAGTGCCACTGTTGAATTAGGGTATGCCGTCGACTACTTTCTATTCAGAAATTATCAATTTGATTGACCATTTTATTACTTTAATGATCAGATCCTTGCATTTAGACAAACAGTATGCTTGCTTTTGTATTTCTTAAAGGTCCCAAGTGACTTGGGATGTGTTCATTCGGACGGAGGCCACGGTACGAGCTAATACCACCAAACTCAACAGACCCCCTTATGTTGCCCTCCCACCACCTCTGAGGTAATCAAAGCCCACTTACGCATCCCTGCACACACAGACCTTCACCATCATTTTGTTTATTTTTGTGATGCCCACAATAATACATTTTTGAGACGGTTCAGTATTGGAGAATCAATTAGCTAATCCTTGTTTCTGCCAACCAAAGAGATGACCTGTTAATAATATAACTGGAAAGTAGGGAATGAAGTTTATACTTTCATAATTCCAGAGGGGAAATTAGGTAACTATAGATTATTACAGGCCCATAATGATTTGTTTATTTCATGACAACATCGACTATGATCTATCTGTGCTGTTATGACCACATATTGTCATATTCTGGCACCACATGGATTCATGTGGCATGATACCAGGGAATTACCTTTCCACAGGGCCATTGCTGGCTGCCCTCGCCGCATCAATCTGTCCCTCCTCGACCTGGACAAGGACCCAGTTCGGTGCCGCTTTGCCCGTGCAGACCAGGGGGAGTGCCATGGGTGCACCCAACACTCTTTTATAGAGCTCAATGAGGTGAGCCTCGTTGTTTTCATAGCTACTAACCATCATGACCCCACGGCAATAAGTTGACTCACTAGCAACCACATAAGATCAATGCAAATTGTATATTTTAGCACAATTTTATTGTGCTTCAACTTTGTTTGCTTTCACCATTATGACACCCATTGCACTCTCCATTACTCCGTGTTCCATCTCAAGGTTTCTTTCTTCAGAATTAAGGGACTTTTCCTTTGCATAAGGTAATCTGTTATGCTAGGTAGGAAATGTGTGTCTAAGTCCCCCAAAAATAGAACTTCAAAGGTGAGTAAAAACAATTATGTGGGTATGTATAAAATATCTCTAGCGTAGCACCGATTTTTCCAAGCAGATCATTATGGATTACTTCATCATCAACATTTTTGCTAAAAACATACATTTATTTAGCATGTGTGCTGGGAATGAAAATAAGACTCATACATAATTGTATGCCTGCAGATACCATATATTTGCTATATAAGTTGTTTTATTGAGATCTATTTGGGTAATTAATTTTTGCCAGGAAAAATGTATGCTGTCATTTAGCGGAGAAGCATCTGCCGGCCAGTACTCTGTGATGTTAATGGTGGAGGACTTACTTCCCCAATCCAAACTGAGTTCAAATGAAGACCCCAAGCCACTCAGCTCTATCCCTGTGTACCTCTCCCTTACTGGTGAGTCGGGTGGCTTAACTTCCATCAAAGGCCCAAAACCCTGGTTACACAGTGTGAACATTAAAATGCAACTACTACTATGTGCTCACAGACAAGATGTGGATATACGGAAAAAGAAATTGATCTGTGGTGGCCACAAATGTAACCTGCTCCTCCTCTACATTCTGATATCCCTTGTTTTTAACTCCATTTTAAACGTGCAAGTCATCATAACCTTTTACTGTTTTTCAGTGGAGGAACCGTCTTCTTCTGGTTGCAGTGCAGAACCAGTTGCTACTGGCCAAACTCCTCTGAGGGATACAAGATTGATCATTCTGCCATATGAACAAGTCAACCTGACCGTCACCTTCACCTCAGAGCTGGAGAGGTATCCAGAAGGGGTTTCATTCAATTTTTTTTCCGGATGATACAAAACTTTATTCCAAGAATATTGACAGAAAGTTTTTATTCAATTGCCAATTCAAGCTAATTCAAACAACACCGATTTTTAAAGCTGTGAGGTAGAAATGTCCCTTTTTATTTTTTATATTTTTCGCTTTGTGTAAAAGTTTTTACATTTTGTCTTCTGCAGTGTGGTAGAGATTGGAGTAGTTGGCCCTCCTGACCTCTTCATGTCAGGCCTCATAACAATTGAGACAATGAGTACTAAAGAAGTCACATGGGTCTGTGCGCCAAACACATTACCTCCTATCCTACCCATCTGCTTCTCTGCTAATACAATCAGGTCAGCGTCACTGTGTATAGAACGTAAATGTATGCAACCAACCATTATATCTGTTAATATCAGATAAAACAAGTAGCAATAAGGCAAATTGTTTCAGTGTAGAAATCTGGATCTAGAAAAGAGCATCCGCTATCGAAGAATAAATTAATATTGGTATGTACACATTCTCAACCTTTACAGTTCACAATCAGAACCTCGATGTCTATGGATACATCAAAGTAAGATTTTACCAGCGTAAAACGTATTTTACCAAGATACACATATAATAAATCCTAAACCTGATTAAATGCATGCACTTTGCATAGGCTAAGTTTGTTTTGTTTTTTTTGTTTCTTTCCTTCTAGGGGAAACGATGACTTTGCCTCCAGGAACAAGTTGAGAATGCAACCATCTTTAATAAACGCAGCATGCTTATAAATGCCCTACAGAGTCCATAGAGAGTATATCACGGCGCCGGTATAAACATGCGTTCCCCACATCTAACGCCTCTCTTCCCCAAGATCTGGAGTGCTCGGACACAGAGATGACCCTGGTGCTCCCAGTTATCACACTGAAGAACATCAACCTGCGAAACATTAAGCTCAACAGCCCCACCTGCCCAGTCTCCTATAACAACACACATCTGACTGCTCACATCCCACTGACCGGCTGTGGCACCAAGAGAGTGGTAAGGATCATAAAATACCGCTATGGTCCACTTATGTTGTTTTTTTGAATGATTCGTTTTTATATGATCATTTTAATCCTTTCTATCTGAAGGATTAAAACAGGAAATCTCAATGAGATCAAATACTGTTATTTGAAAGACCTACAAAAATACATGTATACAGAAGTTTGGCAGGCAACACCCCAGTAAATAAATGTAGTATATACAAAGTTACAAACCACAACTCTGTTTTACAAACCACAAAGTAGTGTCCCTAGAGCTCATCAATCCTGTGTTCTTGGGGCAGAATTATTGTTTAGATATAATTATATTATAAGTATAAAATATATAAATGAATGATATCTTGACATGTCTTATCTCTCTTCTTATTGTCCAGCAAGTGGGTTCAGTGCTAATTTATACCAACACTCTGCAAAGCGTGCACAGTGACACCATGATACGCCGCCTGCCTTCACTCATTCTCCCGCTTGCCTGCCATATCTCACCGGTCAAGGCCCAAGGTCAATACAGAAGCATTATTGGCGAAGAGGAGGAGATCTTTGGCAGTGTCTCGTTTTGGCTTGATTTTTCCTTGCCTGACCGCGGGCCATTTTCAAGTGTCATGCAAAATGCCACCTTTCGCCATTTGAGAATTTCGACACCAACTAGGTATGCCTTGCAGGCGGTTGAGCTGCCAAGACCAAAGAGAAGACTTGTTCCTGCTGCTCAGCCACAGGTTGAGCTGCTGGACCTGTATGTGATGTCCAACAACAGGAAAGGGAGAGTGGAGCTGTTTGTGGACAGTTGTAGTTGGTCAGTGACAGAGGACCTTTCTGACCCACAAACACTTCTTGAACAGGGGTAAGGATAATTAAGACACAACTCAAAACACATCTGTTCAAAACTGCCTTTTCCATCTGATGCAAATTGCTATGTCTCTTACTATTGTTATTATTTCTATCTATTGTTGTTTCTCTTTAATGACTTTTGTGTATCTTTGTACGGTGTCCTTGAGTGCAGAGAAATGTGCCTTTTAATTAAATTTAGTACTACATGCTCAATGTATTTTTTCAGTGGAATGTGATGGCATGAGATTATGGAACGGCTTTGAAAACAAATGTCTTAGCCCTTAGCCACCGTTTTTATGCATTAATTATGGTTGAATTGTATTATTATTTATTGATATTATCATTCAAAACTATCACTTTCCCTAGGTGTGAGGGTTCCAGCAGCATCGTTGAACTTCTTACTCCGGACAAATCTTTCAAGACTTACCGACTTAATATAAGCAGCATTAGAATACATGGATCAAGAGTATGTCTGTTCTCCATATTTCCTAGCCACGACCCAAAAACCTTTTAGCACACACACGTGTACTTTCGGAAGCACCGCCTCTGCATCCCCATCAACTTGTTATAGCTTGAAGCAGAGGTAGAAGGAGTTGTGCTGGGAGTGGTACTTAGTTATTTTTACAATAGAAATGTCTATATTGGTCTGGGTGATAATTCTTTGCTGCTTTTAGCTGAAACCACAAACAGGTCAGTAATATAGTAATTTATGATCTCCCAAAGCCAACCCATAATTTGCCCAAAGGATTTAAATCTGAAAGCATAATAAGAACCATTTGAGCATGGGGTTTCTTCAAAATATTTTATTTTTTTATTTTGTTAATAAAGTCATTGAATATGCATATTCAATGACTAGGATTACATTATTTCACCATACTAATAGAAAATAATCTCACATTTCCAAAACTAAAATGAAATGTCATTCGTTAATTTGTTGTCTTTTTTAGATGTTTATGGAGTGTAAGGTGCATCTTTGCATGCCTACCTTGCCTTCTCACAATTGTCCTGACCCCTGTCGCAACTCCAAAAGTACTTCAAATATGACAGACTGGTTGTCCACCACCACCTACACCATCAGGTCGGGAGCTGTGAGTTTAGCACTTGAAAGCTTCCCCTCCAGCAATATCCCTGCTAGCGCTGGAAACCAACCTGCAGTGACTACTACCCCCCCAAGGGAAGGGATGGCAACTGCCTCTGCAAATGGTAAAGATTCCCCTTTCTTTTCACCCAAAAATAGATTTCCGTTTTCATAGAGAAAACTTGGGAGAACATTGTTATTATTGGTCCCTTGTGTTGGCATAAATGTTTGATTAGGCCTAAATATAGTTTTCCATCCGTCAAACTGTGTTTCATATCCCACAGGTTTATTCAGTATACTGTATACTGTAAAGCATGGCTACAACAATACAACTGATAATGCAAATGTATTACTGTTTTGTTTGTTTTCCAGCTCCTCCTGAAACCAAAGCCATGACAGCAGCATTGATTATTCCAACCCTTAATATATTCCTTCAAGTGCTTTGTCACTGGAATATCTGAAGCGGTCTGTGTAATAAGCATACAAGTGATAAGTGCTAACCCAACACTGGGAAAATAAAAAATATGCTTCTCACCATGCTCTCAATATGTATTCCATACATAGACTTGTTATTCTTTTAAATCATTTATATTTTACAAAATGCCTGCTGATGCCTGCTATATGTTAACTTGTAACACTTCAAGATGCCAAGCGAATACATGCTGTTCCTCTTATGGAGAAAATGTATAACATTGCTGCATGTTCTTTTTAAATGTAAATCATGTGGTTGTTTTCCTAAACATGATCGCTAAAAATATGTTAAAAGAACGGGACAAATGGTGAATGTAATCTGCTGCAACTTGAATAAAGCCCACATATCCAAAACAAAATTGCCTTTTTTCTTCTGACTAAATTCAGTAACGACCAAACAACGTCTTCATATATTATTGGACATTAGGCCTAGACCTAATGCATAATATAGATGCAATCAAAAAATAAACTAAAAATTATAATTATATAGGTGAGCAATAATTAAATACAAAGACCCCAAAAGACCAAACTTTGCATAAGTATAACAGCAGCCTACTAAAAACAACGTTAACCTGCTCTTTAAGATATGTTTTAAAAACTGTAGTTGACGTTTTTTTTTAATTGGGTCCTTCAAAAAAAAGTAGTCGTAAAAAAAAGAAGAGGTTATTCGTGCAATACCCTCTTAAACGAAAGCACGTCCTTGGTATTATATCAAGTTCATATGATTTGTGTATTTTGTGGAAGGTAAACTGCCACGACATTGCTACACTGTTTTGTACGTGTACACTGGTTTGTACGTGTGTTTTCATGTTTAGACACCTAGCTGACCAATCCCAAAAAAGGCTTGGGAGGAGACTAAACCGCCTTCACCAGAGCCACGCCTCTATGTTCGAGGCACATCGCTTTACGGATTGTTGTTAGCGACTTGACTGGACGGGCAATTCATTTTTGACATTTCGATTTCTTATCACTTTCCCAAACTTAAGATTTTATAGCAGCCGAGAAGTGAAAAGGTGAAGTTACATTGTTCGCGGCGGTAACATTTGGGTGTTTCGCGCTATCTCTGGCCGCAGCTTTGCGAGGTAAGTGAACTAACGTTAGTCTTAGCTAGCGTTAACATCACCTAGCCAAAATGATGGGAGCTGGTTGTTGTGCTAAGATAGCTTTTAGCTACCTAACGTAACCTTGTCGAACAAACTAGTCAGCGAGCTACTGGCATTTGGCTGTGTGCCTTGTGGAAATTACAATTTAGTCCTACCTTCGTCTATCAACAAAACACGAATAGTGAGTACAATAGCTTGCAACGTCACCAAGTTGGTGAAGCTGCTCTTTCCAAACTGATGCTAGCCGGCTAACCGTATTAGCTGAAATGCTAACGCTCAACAGACTGTCCTGACATGAATTTCTCATCCTGAAATAGTTTAAGTTTTCATTGTTTGACTGTTTTGTTTCCATAATACAGTGCTCTATTTTACAACAAAGTAATTGTATCGTTGATGACACGAACATGTTCCCATACTTATGTAGTTGCATATTAGGTCCAAAGAAATGTTGTGTAGCCTCCTCACTTCTGAACTGGGTATTGAGCCTTTCGTACGATACCAATTATGCAAAAGTATGTATAATTGAACGTCAAATACACGCGCTGCTGATGTACACTAGCTTATTTTGCGTTCCTTGCGCGCTTATCCTCCCGTAGAGATCTTTCATTTAATTTTGCCAGCTGTAATAATGTATCTCTCCCTCTTTAGCAGCTGCGAAACCTCTCAGCCCAGTTTGGATGTAATTATTATTAAAAGCATAGTTGTGTTTTCTGATGTTAACGATGACCCATTACACTCACGGGGTTTTGGCTAATCCATTTGAGTTGCATCGCTTGCCACCGCCAGCTACCGAGCCACCAGGCAAGTAGCTCGTCGAAACCAAGAGGCAAGTTTGAGCAGAGAGGGGGAGGGGACGGCTACAACCAAACACTGCCCTTCTAGTCGAAGCACAACGCTCCCGCTGTCGTGCTAGTGTTTAGCCTTTTAACGCGGTTAAACGGCTAAACTAGAACCCGACCACATTCGTATATTATTATAGGACCAGGCTTTGTCGTTACTAATTGGCATGCCGTTGAATGTTGACACTTAACGGGTTATCAACGCGCTTTCGGGTGAGATTTTCGATAAAGTAAAGAGGATAAAAGATCATCACGACCAGGTGACGACTTTTGTTTGACAGCATGTGTGTTCTAGAACGTTTAACAACCGTTGCTTGAGAAAAAACGTCGCTTTCAATTTCAACAATTCAAAAACGCAAGGATGGTAACCTCGATAGCTGTATTATGGAGTGCAGCAAGATAGCAAGCGCAGTATGCCACACTGCCTTCGACCACGATCTTTATTTGGGTTTGTCACTACCGAACCCTACTACGCATGCGCTGTGTCCGCGCATGCGCGCTGTGGAAACAAACGGGGTACCTATAAAATACACTACTCTGGCTGCCTTGGACTTCAAGATTCAAAATGGTTTATTGTCAAATACACAGCAATTACAGACGAAGTCGCTGGCAATGAAATTCTTAAGTCTCAGGCTCCTTCAACAGTGCAATGTAAAAGTTTAATAGAAACACAAGTAAAAGAGCTATGCCTAAATAAATAAATAAACAACAATACTGGACATGAATAATTAGAATAAAATAAATATATAATAATAACTTGTATAATAATGACTAAGGTATAAATAGATGCAGCATAAAAAGGTGTGAAATGTAAACAGACGTTTTTATCCAGATGTGGAGTGTTGTTGTATGGGCACATCAAAGGTATTAAAAAAAGATACAATATCTGCAGTGAAATTTTTTATTTTTACTTTTTAATACAGTTTGCATTGAGTAGGCTGTACCATTTGAAGGGTACATGTAATATGGGCTAGCTCAAAAACAAATGCGAATGACCACATATTAGGCACTAATTGAGCGAATTAACCAAAATAAAAAAATTAACCGAAAAAAATGCTGAGATAAATGGATGGATATTTCTGCAAAGTTTGTCTATGTTTAAGGGCATTATGTGTGATTGTGGAAAGTACAATCTTTTTGAAAGGATTCTCCCTGTTTTGACGCTCTTTGTTATGTTTATATTTTGGGGAAAACATTAATAAATACTGGAGCTTAAAACATATCTGGATACAGTCAACTGGAATAGAGTTTTGCAACATACAAAATGGCAAAACTATTTTTCCCTGATTATCTTTTCCTAGATATCATCTTACTATACTTTAGTAGGGCCACCTGATCATAATGATACTTTTTTGTAGTACATTATTCTGATGACTGTTGTGAGCAACTTCCACAAGGTTTGACATTTGCAACCTGAACATGTCACTCTGACTTTGTCATACTGCGCAGCGAGTCAGAGATGCAAATACACATCCAATTCTATAAAAAAAAGATACAATGAATGAATTAAGCCGTTGCTCATTAATAATCTCCATTACTGATTAATACTGGCCAATTCTATTGATTATCTAAATGTAATACAGACATAACACTTTATATCTAATTGTATATATATACAGAGCTGCAAAGCTCTTACCAAATGCCTATTCGTACAGTCTTGATTAGTCCCAATGGTGACTAATCAATAGGGACTCTTCACATTCTTAATACCAACATGAGACCATTTTCCTGGTCTTTGCAGCATATGGATTCAATCTAACAGAAATTTAAATCGAAAGATTTGACATCCACCTCAAATTGTTAAATTTAGTTGATAGTCCTATGCCTTTTACTCCCCTTTAGCCCCTTTTGAGTATGAGTATACAATGAAGAGAAGCTTGGAGGACCAGGAGCCAGTGTTTCCCCCCCAGCAGCCACGGCGCGTGCCACCACCCCCCTCCGCAGAGACCCTCCAGCACCGCATCCTTGCCCCGTCCTCCTCTGTGTTGGAGGCCATTGCAGATATAATGCAGCCCTCTGCAGGCATCCAGTACTCCATCCCACAGGGCTACCAGGTCAGTTCCCCGCAGGTTACACTCATCATGTTTAACTTTACTTTAACACACGCTATGATGCACATCTTCCTGAATTCTCAGTTAAAGACTGTGGTCAGCGCACAAACATGGTGATATATATATCTTTTTTGAGTCCAAGAATTTAGTCTTTGCAGCCATCTTTCTACTTTTCAATTGTTATTCACTGCTATTTCCCACAATTGACCCTATCCAATTGATGACGAAAGTCATCATTGTATGCATATTTCTGCGCCTGAAGAAATGGTTCTTTAATATGATATTTTGGCTTGCCTACAGGTGCCTACAATGCCTCAGAGCACAGTCGGACATGGACCTGGACAGAACAGTAGTTCGGCTCTTCATGTTGGGCCCCACTCCCTCAACTCCTCCGTGCCGTCCCAGGGGCCCGCAGTGGTCCAAACCCACCCTCAGCCCCCCTCAGCTCAAGGGCAGCAGCAATTCCAGAGACTGAAGGTGGTTTTCGAAAAATACAACATGACGTATATGGATGTGATGTGTATTGTTGCTGAACATTTTATCATGCTTTATTTAGCATATTCATTTACATTTAATTTACATTTCAGGATTGGCGCGGGTTGAGCATGTGTTCTTGCATTCAGCTCAGAAAATGAACCTGTTAGATTGTTGAATAGGGTTTTCTCATCAAGTGAAATACTTTCTAGGTTGAAGATGCATTGTCCTACCTGGACCAAGTGAAACTGCAGTTTGGGAACCAGCCTCAAGTTTATAATGACTTCCTTGACATCATGAAAGAGTTTAAATCCCAGAGGTAAGTGTTCAGTGTCAAGTATATAATCAGCATGAAGTTATTTACACATTGTGTATTCTTTGGTAAAAGTCTTATGCTTGTTTTGTATATTCAGACGCAAACAATTGCATAACCCCCTGTCCTGTTGCTCCGTCCCCCACAGCATAGACACCCCGGGGGTGATCAGTCGTGTCTCGCAGCTCTTCAAGGGCCACCCTGACCTCATTATGGGCTTCAACACCTTCCTGCCGCCTGGCTACAAGATTGAGGTGCAGAACAATGATCGGGTCAACGTGACCACGCCGGGACAGATACATTACATCACCCCCCACGGCATCTCGGTCCACAACCTCCCAGTGAGTGGGGGGCCCGGCCCACCTCCCAGCCACCAGCAGCCGCCAGCGCTGCCCCCAGCAGCACCGCAGCCACACCAGGGTCTGCAGCAGCAGCAGCAGCAGCAGCATTCCACCCCCCACACAACCCCA
>OOFH01001429.1:3083-13113 GCA_900323355.1 Merlangius merlangus
AATATGGCTGGTTACGCGTTTGAGCCTGTGAGGGACATGCCTGTAGTGTCCGACTGCCACCGGGTGGAGAGGGATCAGTTTCAGGCACCAGCTCCACCTTCGGATCGTGTGGGTGGGACTGGTGTGCGTGTGGGTGCTGCCGGAGCATGGACACTGCTGCCCAGAGGTCCCGGTCAACCTTGACCATCTAATGGTGGGATGAGGCTGCATAACCATGCATAGGGCATTTTGGATGCTGTGCGGCGAGAGAGAGGTTTTGGAAGTGGCCATGCTCTCTCTAAGGGGCCACTCACACTAGGGCCGCGGCCCCGTGCCCGAGCTCATTTGCATCCTAAAGTCTAGAACGTTTGGCTAGTGTGACCACGCCGTCCGTATTCCAGCACAGAACAGCCCCTTGGCCACGGCACACTTAGGAGAGGTGTGCCGTGGCCAAAGTGCAGATGCTAATGAGATGACACTCGCACACGCGCGGATACGCAACGTGAGCTGGATGGCGTAGTCCTTGCGCGACCCTTCTTTCTCTATCCATGAGTTTCAAATGTAGTCCTACAACCTGCCATGTTGAGGACCCACAGGTGTTTCAAACTAATTAATTGGTCCTACGCCAATCAGAAACACAACTCAAATTGAAACACCTGTGTTGGTCCTCAACATGGCAGGTGTAGGACTACATTTGAAACTCATGGATAGGGAGCCAACACGACTTGTGTGGCTCATGGCGTAACTTTGCACGAGAACCCTAAAAATCGAGAAATGACTCATCTCAAAGGGAAAGGAATCAAAAGGATGCTTGAAAATATGCTTTTGCTTTTAATGTGTCCCCATTGTGCAACTCTTCAGTAGTCGGGCTGCAGCTCGCTGAACACAGACTGACTCCTCTGCTCAGTGTCACGTGAAAAAGAGAAAGATCTGATAGCAAGACAGAAAACCATAGAGTAACTCTTGTTGGTGTTCAGGGAAGGGAAACAAAATGGCGGAAGAATATAAAAAGAGAAGGCTCGTTCCACCTGCATCCGGGAAAAGACCTAAAGCAACGTGAAGAGTGGTTAGAAAACCTTCCCTGACCCCACGTGAAGCGTTGCCCGCTCTAGAGCTCCTCTCGCTGGCTAATCAAATCTTTTTGTACTTTTTTACTCCCTTTCTCCTACATACGCATTATGAAGTTTACTGTTAATGGAAACGCCAGTTCCCTTTATTTGAGTGTACGGCTGCCAACTGCATAGACCGGAGACGGACAAACGGATGTAAAAACAGTCAAATAATCTGTTTAATGATCCTAGTTGTGGAGTCTACAGATTGTCCATCAGAGAACTATTCGGTAACACTTTATAATAAGGTGCCATAAGAAATACCAAACTAGTCATTACCTAACCCTGTTAATATTTGTTAATTGTTGCAAAAATATCTTATTTGGCACAAGTTAATGGTTTTTTCATCATTAATTAAATATTAGTTGTTTGCACAACCCTAACCCTAACCAGCCACACTCTGTGGTCAGTGAAAAAAAACTATTAACTTGTGCCAAATATACATTTTAGTAACAATTAACAATTATTAGCAAAGGGTTAGGCTATTTATTATGGCACCTTATTATGAAGTGTTACCGACTCCAGGCCCTGATTGACAGCCACACTGAGTCTCTTCCAAACACAATAAGGAAAGTATGTCAAGAAAAAACATTTGGACTTATGTTAGGGCCTGTTTACGTAGCGGGAGGTGGGAGGATCATCGCACTGCAATGGAGCCAGTTGCAACACAGACGCCCTCCCATCAGCAGTTCTTAACGACGGCTTGTCTTAAGACTCAAGTCTCTCACACCACTTCTTTGACCTGAAAATCTTTATATACAATTTCAACTCTTGTTCCTATTGCCGTGAAGACCGAGGTACCGAACGTAAGCAGCAGCCATCAGTGTTTAAGGATTATTTTGTAGCATGTATTGTCGCCCGCAATGACATGGCTGCGTTCTCCCGTGTTGTGATTTAATCTAATAAAAGATATGAACTCTATGCTCCACCGTGTGGTCTGGTCTGGTAACTGCATCGTCCTGCATGGACCTGTGTCAAACGGGCATTTTTGAGACGTTATAACAGGCAGTGTCGTCTAGTCATGATCGATTTCAAGGTCCCGATATTAGTTGTTATACGGTTAGGAAAGTAATTGGTTTAATAATTCGTTTTTTGTTTAATGCTGTTACAGTTAAGTGTATTAGATACATTATTCTCTATTAATCTGTAAAATTTAGTAGGCTTATATGTATAACATGAGAGTTCTCTAGAGAAAGAGAGACAAATAGACAGGCAGGAAGACCTGGACCATGACGTTGATAATAAATTAAGACAGAAGGAACTGCTACATTAAAAAAAATGAATTTTTATTTTACAGAAATTACAATCTTTATACCGATCCACTCCAAAATTTGACAAAAAGATTGGACTGGACCATACTTTGTTTGAAATACATTTCAAAGAAGCTTGAGTCTTCACAGATCCAAAACTAGTACACAGGAATGATGCCAACTCCAAAAGAAAGACCAAAACAAATGTGTGTTGCTGATGTGCGATCAGAGAAACCGACTAAACTCCTCATAAGGACGTGGACATCATAGGACAGAAGTGTTGGGATCAGTGTTACGGTGGCAACGTTTTCAAAACTCAATTCCATCAGTAGAAAAATTCAAAAGGAGACAGAAATGTGTCTGCACAGGAGGTGAAAGACGGGTGTGGGGAGAGACAGGCTTAGGGGGAGAGACAGGCTTAGGGGGGGGGTCCGGGCGCTCTCTACTTGGGTGGGTCTGTGTTGATTCCATATTTCTCCTTCAGCAGCTTCAGCTGTTCCTCCTTCTTCTTTGTGTCCATCTTCTGGAACGCCTGGGAACAACAAACAGAAAATGGCGTCAGTCACCGCTTCAGAAGATACTAATGGAGTCGTGTTCGGGGCCTGAGGTTTGTATAAACTATTAATTATATCCTTGCAAGGAAATTCACAATCCTTAAGTATGCTGAAGAACTGAAGATTGTTGTACCAACTGTCCTAATGTATGTTGGTAAGTAAACCTTAGCCTCATGTCCTGCTGCCCTGTTAATAAATGTGGATATAAATATAATACACATACTATGGTCAATCTATAGGCACTTTATCTAAGATACATATATTATGAAGAATGGTGTGTGGATTAATACGTTTGTAAAGTCTTTGTATTTGAAACAGCTGTGTTGGCTGTAAGCCTGGGTTAGGGTTAGGGTTAACCCTAACCCTGGGAGTGTTAGCTGTGAGCAGACACAGCTGGGTGTCAGTAAGAGAGCGGTGTAATGAGTCCGTACTCTGTTGGCGTTGTAGTACAGCACCACCAGGTAGCGGTTGCACACGTTGAAGCCCGATAGATGGTCGCAGGCGTTCTTTGCGTCAAAGATGTCCTCATAAACCACGTAGGACGTCCCTCTGGATTCTGGGGTGTTTCCGCTGAGAGCGCACAGGATGTTTCAGTTAGAGTGCAGCGGTTATGACGGTAATTCGTTGTTAAACTCCATTTTGAAATTTACCCTTTAGTGACATCACACACGGGTGTGTCCAAACCAGGTTTATAATGTTGATTTCAGCCTCCCAGTGGGTACACTGGATCGAGTAGCCTGAGGTTGATCTGTCCTTTAATTCATGTCCATTGATTGCATAACAAATTTGATAGAAGGCTGTAATAAAGCCTTCAAGAAAAGTACTCTACATTAAGTCCCAAATCAAGATAATCACATCCTAAAACACAGCTGATAGTCCAATATTAAAAGATTCCTGGCTATCAGTTCAAAAAATTACAAACTACACAAGCACTAAGTTGATCTTTCCAAATACTTATCCTTTGGAAATAGTTAAAACAACCATTTGAAGACGTGTTAGTGTTCGGCATATGTTTATCCGGTCGGGGGTGCCTGAAGAGCGGCTCCTTACGTTCTGATCTGGCGGATCGGTCCATACTTCCCGAAGATGTCGTACATCTCCTCGGCTGTGATCTTGTATGGAAGGTTCCTTATGTAAAGGATTCGGTTCACCTCAGGGGGCAACCGGATCTATAGAGCGAGAGACCATTTAAGGAGATCCATTAGGCGTGTACAGGTCAATATGGACACGCTCCCAAAGGCCAACAAGACTCCTCATGATGATACAAAGCAATGGTTTCAACTGTCAGACAATTCCAAATATTTCTCAAGGAGTTCAGTGTTCAATGTGGTGGAAAAGGCAATATGATTTGGATTTCCCTTAAAAGGGGGATTTTGAAATCCACATTTACCACCTATTTAAAGGAAATGTGGGTTAGCCTGAAGCTATGTTAGCATTAGCTTCTGTTTGTTTATTGTTAGCCTCGAAGCTTCAGACTCATCGTTGTTACCCTCAAACACCCAAATTAAACGTCAGGACTCACGTTAGCTCGTTTCGCTGCCTGCATCGCCATGGTGAGTCCGTGAGATGTCGACTTTAAGATCGAAGAGAGGAGAGAATATAAACAGCGGCGCTGCGCTGCGTTTCACTGCTGAATGGCTGCGCCTGCGAGGAGACGAAGTCGCATGCTGATGACGCACCTCCGGGTCTGTGGCAAAGGCGTCCAGTTTCTAAATTATTTTTGAGGGTTTGACTTTATTAACACATCTTTCCATGTTAAAAACTACCCTAAAATATGTAATGTATGCACATACAAATAAATGTGTTCGTTCAATTGTATCAACTGTTTGGACAAAGGCATTGCATTGTTTATTGCATTGTATATTGTATATTGTATATTGCATTGTATTTGCATTATTGCATTGTCCTATATGTATATCGGTTCAGTTACTTTGTATCATCCCAATAAACATGTCAATATTTTGAGAAAAATAATCACTATCATATAGTTCACTGAAAATCGAGTCCATAGTAAATCTTGAGTACAGCATTGAAGTCACGCCCTTTCCGGTAGAGCCCATGGGACCTATGAGATCGAAAAATATGAATGGGTTTCAACGGAGAGAAAGTAATTATTTTCTGTCTTTTTATGCCCCGGATTACACATATGTTGTTTTTGGATTTAAATGATAATTTTTCATGCAAAGAAAACTAAACTTTTTTTTTTAATGTTAAGTTAAATTTAAGTTTTTTTTTAAGGGGAGGATAAAAGCATCGAAAGAGGTGACAACAATTATAAGTCGGGGTATGTGGAGACTGAGAGTTTCAGTTATGCCGATGGGGAGATTGTCGGTCTTGTCCACGCCAGTTGCATGGAGCGTGACGGCACATACGATACATGTGCTGTGTTCCAATATCCATACTTACTAGCCTTGAGTACTTCAGATCGGGCGAAAATAAGTGTACTGAAAGGACCCGGATGGTGTACTCAAAACGGTCAAATCGCGAAGTGTGAATCGATGACGTACCCTTTTCGTACTCAACGGCAGCCATCTTAGCTACGTAGGGGAAGAGGGCGGAGCCAGACTGAGCCAAAGTCGGCGCATTTTCCACATAGCCTGCATTAATAGAGTCATTTTGTAGATTTTATAGCTTTTATGTCTGCTAGGCGTAAAAGAGTGCACCGTTCAAAGCGGGATGTTTATTGCGGGGGAGGAGCCGCGCAGGCAGTCGTGATCGTAATTTCCGGTTATTGCACCGAGGAGTAGATTTGGAACAACACTGACATCTGAAAATAAGCGCATAGTGAGTAGGCCTACAGATAGTGTAGTACGTTTAAGTGTACTCATGAAAGTATGGATATTGGAACACAGCAATGCAGTCTTTCTAATTGTGTTTTCTCTACAGCCTTTAACTGAACAATTGCACAATAAACGGTCAAACTCTTGACATGAAAAATTATAATTTAAAGCCACAAAAAACATATGTGTAATCCAGAGCATATAAAGACTGGGACCAGAATATAATTACTTTCTCTCCATTGAAACCCATTCATATTTTTCGATCTCATACGGGCTCTACCGGAAAAGGCGTGACTTCGCCACTGTTCAACAGCATGATGCAGATCATAAGCACTACATCGTTTTTTTTGTTCGGAATTTTCCTGACAGTGCCTTTATTTCTAAATAGAAAAAATATCTGCTGCTTTTCATACAAGCATAATACATTTATATTATTCATGTTTTTATAGTTAAATGAATGGCTTAAAATAAAATAATAAATTAATAGTACTTATTGAACTAATACCACTATAATTATATGTGAAATATCATGTTTAAAAGGAGCTTCGTGTTAAAAGAAGTTGATTAAAACAATCGCGCGCATCGTTTCCGTTGAAGGTCAAGGTTGAGTCTCTTCCGGTCAGCGTCCCTTTTCGGGAACTGGAAACTCGCTGGCTGACTCGCCGCCAAACCGTGTGCCCGATCTCCATGTAAAGTAATGTGCTAAAACGAATGTTGACAACGCATAAAATGAATTAATTGACGATTTAGTTCGACGCAGTATAACTATATTGACTTGTAACCGCCAACTTCCTGCATTTTCAGGTTATGCGGCTCGCACCTTGGCGGACGCATTTCAGGAACCAAACGACCTCGACGGCACGTCCGAAACTATAGCTAACGTGGTCGTTAGAAAGGTAAGAAATACCCGCGAAGTGTAATACATATGGATGGACGCAGCTGCAGATGAGTGGTTATTAAAATTTAAAATGTTATGGTTATTTTATATCTAACCCTAGGTTTATATTGCTGCCACGATCGTTCGTTGACCGGGTGTTCGTCGGGCCTAACTGCGCGTTCACACCGAAAGCTAATTGCGCTGCAAAGACGCTTTGGTCGCTCATAAAAAAATCGCTGCGAATCCTTCTGTTCGCTTTTGTCGCTCATGACGTACAATTTAATTTTGCAGACGCATTTATAGGAGCGGTATGCTTTTAGTACAGACAGCCATATCAAAGAGTGAACTCCCATACACTTTGGCCATATTGCAGAGACGGTTTTGCTTGTTGGATGAAGTGCTTCGACAGCAAGTAGGACAGTGATTCCCCTTCAATATATATATATATATATCTCGAGGCCTATCTGTCTAACTATCCATCTATCAACGTGTGTAGTTTTAATGTGATGTAGGCCTATTTTGTGTATGTCCAGTCAGACTTGTCTCCCTTGTTCTGTGTGGTCTTGTAGGCTACAGTCCTGTGTGAGCCGAATCACCTAAATGAATTCCCGACGATTTGTGTCGCTTTGTATTAATAAAGACTTGACTAGGCTATCTATCTATCTAGACTATTTAATGAAAAATGATTCACCTCAGGCTCCGTGAATAGTGGGGAATAGAGGGATAAAAGACGAGCTATATCCCTTGTCATTTATCCCTCGTCTTGTCGATTAGGTTGTGTATGTGACGATTTCAAAAACTAGTTTTGTTTAAAGCATGACTACACGCGATTTTGTTGGTTAGATTGGTGGTATGGAGAGCAAAGAAAATTATTCCCGCTTAAATACGAACGTTCTAGATGGCAAATATTTTCTATAAATACTCCCGCTTATCATCACTTTGTCTCAAAATCACTATGGATGTTGCACTCATTAACTATTAAACAGAAAACACAGCTGTCATTATCACTGACACTGTCACTGACAGCGATATATCGTTTCACTTCTTATGACAAATGTACTTATTGCAAGTCGCTTTGGAAGTGACACGTTTGTTCCGTGCATCATTTATTTGCATTATTATGCGTGCATTATTCCTTTGCACAACGTATTATTCCTTTGCACAACGTATGTATTTTCGATGTTTGAAAACTATATCGTCCCATTCAGAGCAAGGAAGATTAGTATGATAGGATCTCGGTTAGCAGGCATGTATCGCGCCTATTACAATAATCTGAAACGTTTCATTAACTCAGATACAGACCAACCAACCGCGCGTGACGACCAGGCCAGAGCCTTTTTGTTGCGATCTCTGAAATGAAAAAGGCTTGGATCTTACAACACCGGGTGCGCAGTTACAGTCAGTTACAGTAGGAACCAAAACAGTAGGTAGGAACCAAAGTGCCTGTGTTCCCTGGGATCCACGCAAGCGAAGAGCGTCTACATTACGATTGGCTGTCAGTGTCTGGCCGCTGAAACGCGTTATAGTAATTTGCATAAAGGTCAGCCGTCTTCACCTTTTTTTGGTCGCTATGATCGCTCACCTTTTGCCGCTGGTAGCGTTGGACGCTTGTGTCGCTTTGGTCGCTCTGGCTCATAGAAAGTGAATGACTTCCGGTTAGGGATGCTCCGATCAGCATTTTTGGGGGCTGATCCGATCACCGATCACAGGAATCATATATCTGCCGATACCGATACCGATCACCGAATATATGGGAGAATAATAATAATCCTCAATGTCCTGTATTTACAATGTAGTCTTGTGCACCACTTAAAGTGGTAAAACCATTTGTACTAAAATAAATAATAAACACAATCAAGATCTTTATGTACCACAATCAACTTTTTATTTGTGTAAACCCTGCCCTGTCAAGAGCAATAGATTAAATAAAATAAATAAAATTAACCATAAGGAAACACAATTGATATCCATTTGATGGGAAAAATAATAATATTTCTCATTCTCTATTCTCTAAGAGTAGTTCACAGTCTAGATAACCTTAGCACAAACAAACAAACCTTAACCATGAGGCAACAAGCAAGTTCCATTAATGGAACAAAAAACCAAACGCATTCCAATAGATGAAACAAAATAACAGCCTTCCCAAGTTATGCCAACAAAAGTCAAGACCAAAACTGAGAAAAACAGACTCCAGGGTACTGCTTAGGCTACCATATTTTCTTTTTAAGGTGAGCCTATCTTACTTTATTCAAGTTTTTCTTGATAAATATGAGCATCTCTGCATTTTTGGAGGTTAACCTATTCCTTTTCTCATCCACAACATGTGCTGCGGTGCTGAATAGTCTTTCGGAATCCACACTGGTGCACGGTGTGCACAAGTAGGCTCGTGCCACTTCTGCAAGTGAGGGGAACCGCTCCTTATGAGCCTGCCAGTAAGCAAGTGGCTGTCCACTATGTGGTGTCAGGGGCTCAGAGAGGTAGAGGTTTATCTGTGAGGTGAGTGGAGACTCCTCAGCTCTCAGTTCCTCATTTTCATCTACTAGCTCTGCAAACATAGCTTGTAGAGAGCTGGCAGCTGATTTCTTTTTTTGTGGTGACTTAGACCCACACGCCTCCAAGCTGATGGGTTGTTCAGTGCTGTGGCCTGGAAGGGCAGCCACAACATCTCGAAGCACATCGCGCAGGTGTGGCTTGAGATGGTCAGGGAAGTATCGGTCTTTGTATCTTTAAATTGAGAAAACAAAATCAGAAATTAATTGCATGTTCTGTAGGCTACACAGATCTTCATTGCTAAACACTTAGAACTGCACATCTGAACTGGCAAGTAACAACAGACAAAATGTGGAAGTGTGTACATTGATTTATTTATCTTTAACCATGAGATCAGTCACGCATATTCCCCTGGGAACCCTACAGATGCTAAACATGAACCATCTCATTTAATGTAACCTCTGAGAGACTGTAATGAATTTAGATGATTTAGGCTAAGTAAAATAAGTTTGTCTCACCTTGGATCCATAATGGTTGCAACTACATCGAGGATTTCAGATCCAATGTCAGCAAATCGTCTTCGGACTGCTTCCAGCAATGTTGTTTTTGAAGTTTTCACTCCGTGGTCAGAATAAGCTGTTTTTTCCAGAAGACGTGTGAGGGCTTTAATGGACGGAATAACGTCAGCAGCTGTTGCAGATGATGAGCTGATCTGTTGCGTGAGCTCCCCGAATGGGGCGAGGAGGGAGGTCATATTCTCGATTAGTTTCCACTGGTTACTAGTGAATGAACACGGCAATTCATAATCAGCTGCTATGGTGTTTCCTCCTGAACGCTAGAGGCGCTATGAGACAGTAGACAGTGCAGGAGTATAGTAGAGAAGAAGAGGTGAAGGAATTGCCTAATGCAACATGCTACCTGTGTATGCTACATGACCTGACGTCCTCCCGGTTTATTGTTTTGTATAAATAAAGTAAGTCAAGTAAAGTAC
>OOFH01001452.1:8057-20662 GCA_900323355.1 Merlangius merlangus
AGAAGGTGAGGGGGGGGGGTGATCACCTTGCTCTCTGACATTTCACAAGATGGTGCTTAGGCGAGATGAAATGTTAAAAAGATACTTACAAATCTCGGTGCGAACGCACGTTGAGGCAGGACGAATGGCCACCGGAAACAATGTTGAGGAGCTGCCTGTAGGCCTCCTTCTCCTCCTCCTCACACACAGACTGCTGCGATAGAGGGATAGAGGGATAGAAAGCAGCGGGCGTGAGAGGGGTCCCACTGAATGAGAACACTGTCATGTGGCTGCTTGCCGATGGTTCCCAGTGCCTGACCTCCAGTGCTGCGCTGCGCCGCCGGGGCCCCGGCAGACGGCCACCGGGGCCGTGTGTTGGGCTCTGCACCATCCTGATGGGGAATGTCTTCTCGTACATGCTGGTGTAAGACCTGAGGGGTGGGCCCAGGTCAACAGGTCGCAGTGGTAAAGTCAAGAATGGTCCATCCAGCAGAATTCAGAAACAAATGTCCGGTTTAACATTCTGAAAATCTAAAACTGTAAAAGTGTTCTTGTGTAAATGAAATGGCTGTTGCATACCTTGAAGTTCCATGCGTGTGTAGGCTGAGGGGTCTCCCTAACCGTGGGGGAGGGTGTACAGCGGTGGTGGTTGGGGTAGAGCATCGCCGGGCCGTGGTCGAGTGTCCATTTGTTTTGGCAACTTCTCGTTGGGCTAGATTCATGCACACTTGACGCCTGCACACTTTGGATCCCATCACAAACTTTTCAATTCGGCACGATTCTGAAATCAAACATCAAGCAGGACAAGACTCAGCATTTGACAAGGAATCTGTCACTCAATATGCAATATGTTGAATAAACAAACACAATTTGCCCATATTATTAACTATTGTCAATCATAAAGACACAAATAGATGACAATTTCAAATGTCAAGCGTTTATCACAGTCTCCAAATATGTTGCTTGAAATTGATTTGTTTTAACAGTTCACTTGACCCAAACATTGCAGCACCGTACAAACCACCATCTTACCAGATTTCAACTTCCACTCCGATGGTTTCGATGGAGCTGCGAACACAGCATCCAAACGGCCAGAGTTGGGCGTTGCAACCTAAAAGAAATGCATAACAGATCATGTTCACACGTAAATACACGGACGTGGATACATAGTGCGTCCTTTCCAAACATACATGTCTGCCTGTCCAAGTCGCCGCAGATGTGGACGCTTGAGGCTGCGGGACCGCAGGCGGAGGACCTGGGAGTATGCTCCTCAAAGTAGGACTCACGTTATTCTTCACCCAGGTCGCCACAGTGGAGCCATGGTCTTTTATCCGTTCCGCCGCGCCCTTCACGGTGTCCATGAGGTCACCTGGAGAACACGGACGTCACGTATGTATTCGAAAGACCAGTTAGAAGAGGGATAGTGTTTGTTGTATGATCGGTTTACACCTTACCTCTCCGCGACTTCTTGGCAGTCCTGCCATCTTCGTGGCGGGCGTCATCACAGTCTTCCAAACTTTAAAACAATAATGCTATCGATTAGGGTTGTGCTTAATCGACAAATTGCAACAAATGGGTGCACCAATGTCTTGACTTTTGTCAACATTGGGAAGTCGGGCTCGTGCTCGGTAAATCTGGCCAACGCGCTACTGTGTCGATACTTCACTCTTACCCATCAATTGGTCTTTTCCTCTTGGCTCGAGCGTCCTCCCGTGCGTCCTGTGAGTGGTTGACCCGTGGCGCTCCCTCTCGGAAAGTGGCGTAGCTCGTAACCATCCACTCGTATATTTTATTCATCATGACCGTCTCCAGACTTAATGATAAACGACGCGTTGTTGATAAAGAAGCCGCCGCTATTGTCACTTTCAGACCCGCTGACCACACAGATGAAGCGAGTGCGCGTCATTCGACTGACTGCTGGTTTAGCTGTGGCTGGTTGATATCGGCTCGTTGACAACCGTAGCAAAAGTCATCGGTTATCTGGTTAATTTGACTAAGCTACTGCGCTAGTTGGCTTAAAGTTAGCTAGTTAGCTTAGCGCTAGCGCGCTAAGCTAACTATCTCGGCTAGCTAATGCTAACCCAGCAGGCTAGGCTAAACTGGGCAACTGTTTGAATTAAAAGTGGCGGAAACTACCACTTTTGCGAAGAAAGCATCATTTTGAACCGCTAACGTATTAAAAAACGTGACGTAGCTTTCACTTTAAATGGTATTTAAACTCGCTAAAGAATAAACGTCTCCCGCTTCTTCCTCATTCAAAACCACAACATGGCTGAATACGACGTCTCACTAACGCACATTTTGATTGGATGAGTGGCCGCTGGAACCAAAGGGCTCGAGAGAGTGAACTCTTAACCAAGAGGCTCGAGAGAAATGAACTACTCATATTTTGAAATGGGACAGAGCCATTGATCCACCATTGAGATTGTCAATCATACATACATGCAATTGTGAATACTGCAAACGCTTCGAACACGTATGTAGCATTTATATCGGCAGGTACAAGGTTATTAGAATCAGAATCAGAATTACTTTTATTACATCTTATTGTACAAGTACACAAGAGTTAAATTATTAGGCTTGGTTCCTCAACAGCCACATAGCTTCAACAATATAAGATTAAGTAAATAAAGATTAAGAAGTAAAAACACGTGAACATGTAAAAAAACAAGTAAAAATAATTAAAATAAAGTAAGTAACCTAATAAAAATAGATACTTAAGACAGTGGTATTAAGTAATAATAATTAATGAGGTGTAGTAAAGGGTAGTGTAAAGTATCAACTGTAAAAGTATAGTAATAGTTAGTAAGTAGTAGTAGTTATAGTAGTATTGTAGTTTTGAAATATACTTCATAAAAATATACAAGAGACACATATCCCAATAACACTTTAGGCCTAAAGTAATTGGTTTTATTGTATTTTAAGTTTTGTTCTTTTAAAATAAATGCCCTTGTAGTTAACACTCGATTTTTTGTTGTAGTAGTCTTTTATTTGCTCCAATGTATCAAACGGGGAATTAACCTTTAAGTAACTAAAAAATGAATTGGTGAAAGGCAGGCGCTGTAACACACACACATACAACCACATACACACAAACACCAAATAAAGACTAGGCCACGTCGGTCATTTGAGACAAATTCATTCCAAAATCATATACAGAATAACTTTGTTTTTTTTACATCGATGCTTTAATATAAAAAATAAATATGGATCTCATCAAATATAGCTTCATTCTTATTCTTAAATGAAAGGAATCATCAAAAATACTGATCTGTTTGGCACTTTTAATCCCCTTTCAGAATTGACCCCTGCAATAAGATAAAAAATGCTCATGAGACTAAAGAATGAAGCAATAACCTCTTCGTATAGATTTAAATTAAAGTTCAAAGAACTCCTCAAATGTTTCACAAGTTATTTTTTAACAAAGGAACAAGGATATATTTATGCGACACTCAAAGCATCACTCAAAGTGCAAGATAAAGTGCATAACAAGCAAACGACTCCCACATCATGTCTGGAGTGACCCTTTTTTATGTTATGTTATTCCACGTTGAACACAAATGTTTATATTATTGGAAATAAGGTTAGCTATACAAAACCCAGTGTTGTTTTCTAATATTCCACTAACACGATAATCAAATTAAGCTTGGAGAACACTCAATGTCTCTAGGTTTACAATTTTCACGATCAACATGTGTGCCTTTGTACAGCAAAACATCAATGTTCGAGTGAAAGGATGAATGCATTGGGGGTAATATTCATGCATAATGCTTTGTGCGTCACAGATAAACATCTTGCATAGCTTTGACGACCACTGACAGTATTGACATGAACATTTGTTGTATCTACCTTCCAATTCATGCCTTATGTGAGAAGACTATTGACTGTATTGTGTTAAGAGAGGAATGAACTGAACAACAAAAAACAACCTGGTTTCACATCATGCTAGAGAAGGGCTCAAGTTCTAAGGGGTTGATGCTGATCACATTTACAAGGGATTCGTAATACACAACGCAATAAACTACAACAACCATTAGTTTAGGTTGCAACATTATCACATCAAGTTTTAATTATTTTCCTATTTTATGAGATTTTAACGCTGCTTACTTTGTACACTTTCAGAAGTATATTGATGTATAACAAGAAGCTGTTATACATCAGAAAGGTGGATGTATGTCTGTTGTTCATCGAT
Source organism: Merlangius merlangus (assembly GCA_900323355.1). NCBI lineage: Eukaryota > Metazoa > Chordata > Actinopteri > Gadiformes > Gadidae > Merlangius > Merlangius merlangus. The sequence continues at coordinate 12,229 of OOFH01001452.1, forward strand.
GTATGTGTAGGTAGACAATATTACTCTCTTTTTGTCCCGAAAATCTGGAGGAAGAAGGAAAAGATGTAGATGATATCTAGGTAGATACAGAGAGTGGCGAAGACATACTCCTCCGGACTCATGGCGTAGCGTTTGTTCCCCATCAGCAGCTGGGTGTCAAACGCCAAGAACTGAAAGCGAAAATAAAGCAGAATAAATCATAGACATCTTTGTTCAAGTCTAAACTGGATATCTATGTGTGTGTGCTCACACCTACCATAGTAAACAGTATAGCTCCCAGAACAGCATAAAGACAATCCAACCATGGAACCTAAAAAAGGTTATTAGGTGGAACAGATTATTCATTTAATCCACCTCTGCGTTTCCATTGATGTAAATCCAAACTGATTGTGGTGTATTGATGAAGTTGTTGCACTCACATAGTGATAGGGGAGGACGAGTGCCATGACCAGCCCAGAGGTGAACATGACCATGCTGAAGATGAAGAGGGCTCCTCCGCAGGAAGTCACGTCGTACTGGAGGGGAGAGGAAAAGAAAACAAATCCATGGAAAGGCAATCCAATCCATTACTTTCCAACAGCGCGATTGTTATCCTTGATCCATGATGAGCAGGGAAACAAGTATTGTCACAGTGTATTTTAAAATGTTGTTTACCTTGGTTTGGAAGCTAAAGATTGTCACCAAGAGGCAAACTACGCCTGTGATGCCCAGACACAACACCACAGACTTTGTGTTGTAGAAGCTGTTAAAAGGGAGAGGACAATATAGAGGAAGTAATGGGAAGCATTGAAAACGGTCAATCATTTAAAATAGTTGATGTTAAACGTACCTTGACAACATTGCTGTCATGTAAGTGAGTGAAAGGGTCTGCAACAGGAAAAAGATTGACGTAAAAAGTTATCAAGGTATAAGTTGTTTTACTGATCCCAAGTCAAATACATATGAATACAAATCATACATTACATACTTTATAAACCACATAATAAATTGACATGTTCCACTCTAAATACACCTTATAACCTCCATGACATTTTGTGAAAAGGGTTTGGCAACACATGTACATTGTGTTTTACTTACAAAGAGTGCTAATAGAATGAGGTTCCATGGAAACAGTCTCCTGTAGGATTAGTGTAACAGGACAGGAGAGATTGTATATTACATTTATTTTAGGCAATTTACATTTGTTAGACTTTTATCAAGTTAACCAGGATAATGTTGAACTTACCGGGGCGCAGAACAGCAGGAGAGAGTCAGGTATGTGACAAAGAAGATAGCACTGTTTAAAAATAATAATAAAACACAAAACAAATTGAGACATTAGTCCTAATTTCTAGAGTAGGCTACAACAAGTAGTTTTTTGTGTGTTACTTACTAAGAAGCCCAATACCAGCCTGGGTTTGATTGGATGTAGATTCTTATTGGTTCACTGAAAGAACAAAAACAAACACATATATTTGCAAATAATCCCATCTCGTTATTAACGTGAAGAATTAGTTATTTTGATGCTCAAGGATGCTCACCAGAATGTGAAGATAGCAACAACAGCCATGGTGACAAACAGTTGAATCATCAATATGGAATACACCTAAACATGGAAAGGAAAACTATGAATACACATTTGTAATAATATTTGAAAAATGTACTGAATATATATTGCATTAACATTTAATTATGGTCCACATAATGTGTGTCCATGAGCTAGCCCAGGGTAAAGGGACATCTGCCCTCCTACCTTTCGGATAAACACCCTCCTGATGTTCTTGTCTTCCCAGCTGAACTCAGTGAGCCTCTCCCCATCACTGTAGCAAGGGCTGCTGCTTCCTTCAATAGGTGTGGAGACATACGTTTGTACATACATTTGTACGTAAAAAATTGTGGACCAGGCCAGGTGTCTAATGTGTCACATTGTACAAAAGTAAGGAATTATTGGGAACCGTATTACATTCCATATCTAAATTGGATTAATAGATGGGGGAAATTAAGGTGGAAATTATAATATCAATGTTAAAAAATGATTAATCATACCAGCAGTTGCTTCTTCATAACTGGGAGGAGCTTTGACTTGGCCCTCCCCGTTGGAGGTACCATTGGTAGTCTTGTTAGCAAGTAAAAGCTATTAAAAAAAACAAAACAGTACACTTTACCTGTGTAAAACGTGTCTTTTAAAAAAAGAAGTAGCTGTTTTTCATTTGATCAAGACTGTCTGGAGCTGCCTGATTGTTTACAACTAAAACAGCTTCACTGTGTCACATTCCTTAGGCCTAATAATTAAACAGAATTAGTAAATTAATAATAGACCATCAGTTAACTGTTATAAAAGGATGGTTAATGCTTATAACTGCATTAACCTATGCTTATCAATGTTTAATTGGCTGATTAATGTGCCCTTATTGTAAAGTGGAGAAGAGAATGCCGTGAAACTGATGAAGACTGAATGAGTAAGACCCCCCTATCGATTTCTACACGAAACAAGAAGACTTGGGTTGTCATGGCAATAAAGCATCGACAATTCTTGCCCTGTGACGCACTTCGTAAGGATCACAATACAAGCTTGACATCAAACAAAAAAATTACTGTTGCCTAAAAAACACTCAGGCTTTTCTGAGCAGCCTTTTAATGAAACATATGATAAACTTATAAATTACATAAAAAAAGTGTTGCCATGTCATAGATAAATAAATAAACCACCCTGCTACCAAGTTGATCGATGATCACGACAGACCATAATAGTTCAATATTACCTTTCCCCTTAACACGCTAAATCAAACATGAAGGAACAATCACAGACATTAATGGTTATATTACCCCTCAACATGAATGCGTTATCTTAAATTTCTCGAACATTAGCGTTGAAGTCAAATGAAAGATCATCATCAACAACTGTAAGGTTCTTCTTACCTTGCCATGCGTCATGATTGCCTTTCGTCTTTCTGCAGCTGCTCAATACAAGATCAATCTCTAATATCACTTTTCTTAGCAGTAGGTGGGTTTGAAGTCATACAATAATGTCACTTTGACTGGCCTGGAGCTCTTCTGATAGAGCACTGCAATCCAAGAGCTGCGTACTTAATACTCTTGCAGAAAACCCCCTCCCTTGCACGCTCAGGCTGATTCTAGCATCATCTAGAGATGCTGCGTATAGGCTGAAGCCCCTGGACTGTACCACTGATGAGGCAAAAGGGGGGGGAGTGACGTTGCAGGGTGCACACCGCGTAGAGTGTAACAGAGCAGGGAATAGACTAGAAATATAGACGCATCATCGTCTGCATCCAATACATAATGACGGGGATGTTTTCCTAGCCATCAATCTGCAAATGTGATGGAATTGTTCTCTTATTGTACATTACAACTGTAATTATACATTCAATTGATGAATGAAATATACGTTGTATATTTTGCACCAAATTATAAGCGCGGCATTGCCAGAGAAATTCGCCTGGCGTACCTGCAATGCCAATAATACATGGGCTCCCACATGCGTCTGGTTCACTGAGGCAAAATTGATCAAAACATTTACGCATATCGGTGCGTAAATGTACGCACTGACTGACGATGAGTTGGTTACGCACAGCAAGCGCTAACCATAACCTCAATTCCAGGCTAGGGTTAGCCCTAAGTCCAACCCTAACCCTATATAATTAAAATAACCATTTTTTGACCAATTGCTACTTTTGATCTACTATTAACTTCAAAACGGTTTCCCTCAAGATTTTAATAGTTGTGTTGGTTTGTAGTATCGAAGCCTACATTCTCTTCATAATACATCAAGATAGAAAAATGATGCAAAAATATGAAAAAAAATCCGTATGCACTTTATGAAACAGATATTCATCAGCATAAAGATTGGTGACAAAATGATTGATAGTCAATTTGTCTATGAAAATGATAGGCTTTTGACAATCTTTTTTCTCTCTCACACACGCACACGAGCATGCGCACGCGTTGATAGGAACTGATTCGCATCATTTCAAGCCGATGCAAATTATGGAAGGGAATGTTCTTCAATCTTTTCATTGCATACTGTTGTCAGCATCATCGTTCGGACCCAAAAAGACATGTTCTAGTATAGCTAAAATAATCCTTATTGTTAAGAAAGTTGTCTATCAAACATTACACAGGGACATTATTAACTTCAAAACAACAATAACTTCTGTATATATGAATTGGTCTTTGGCAATACAAAAAGCTTGAATGTTCATGTAGTGTGCAGCAATTTTATACTGTTGTTGTTATTGATGTTACTCCCCGTCATCTCTGGTTCCTTCCAGCCTCAGCTCGGTGTCATTTTTGCCTAGGGTGAAGAGACTGACCATGGCCAGTAGAGCGGCCATCATCATCACCGCACAGCCCCCAAACATGTGTCTGGTCCCACTGCCCCCCTCCCCCCCTCCGGTCCCAGAGACCTCCCCGTGGAGGGCCAGCAGCCCCAGGCAGGCCAGCAGGTGCAGCGGGAGCCTGAACCACGCCAATACCCCGGCCCGCTTCTCCTCCGGGATCACCCTGGCCTGGAGGAAGCTGACCGCAGGAAAGTAGAGTCCACACGCCAGCTCCAGCAACACAAAGGCGATGAGAGACTCGAAAGGTCTGGCTTGGCCCGGGGCGGTGGAGAAGGTCAGCATGAAGAAGGAGAAGAAGGCCATGAGCACGGCCAGGCACAGCAGGTGGCTGGGCTGGAGGTGGTAGCGCGAGGAGGTGGCCAGGCGATACAGCAAGGAGCCCGCCATGCTGGAGGCCATCAAGCAGGAAAACACTATTCCCAGAGGGGGGTCATGGGGGTCCAGTACTGGGGTCCAAAGGAAGACAAAGATGTACAGCACACTTTCAAACAGAGCCTGCACCGCACCAAGCAACAGCACTCTCCTGTCAGACAGCAGGCAGCGCAGGCCCTCCTGGCAGCTTTGCCAGAACCTGGCCCCTGCAGAGGCTTGGAGAGGGTATGCGGGTGGGCCAAGGAGAGGTCTGTGTTTGTCTGCCTCAGGAGATCCTTCTGATTCCTCTTTGCCCCAGTCGGTGAGCACCACCCACCCACACGCCCCCAGGCAGGGAACGGCGAGGATGAAGGGGGCCACGGGGCCCAGGTGGAGCCACTCGGCCAGCAGGTTAGCGACCAGCCCCGCGCCCACAGCTAACACGTGGTTCCAGGTGGCCGCTTTGGCGAAGGTGCTGGGAATCCACTCCTTGGGGAAATCATGGACCTCTGCGTGCCGATGGACGTACCAGGCCTCGAATGTGGTGGAGAGCAACGACGTGGACAGCCCCCCGAGGACACGGCCGATGATTAAAACAAAGTAATCCCTGGAGAGTTTTGTGAGACAACAGGCTGAGTAAGTGAGGCAGAAGAGCAGGCACGACCGTCTGCGGCCCAGGGCTTGAGGCAACCAGCTAGCAAACGGAGCAAACAGAATGCAGGCGCCCAAGCCACACACATACAGAATGGCTATTTGAGACTCCAGGAAGCTGTAGTGGCGGTACAGTTTATAGAGGTACGGGCCCTGCAGCCAGTCTGCCCACAGGGCCAACAGGTAGGCCCGCAGGAAGAGGGTCTGGAACTGGCGGAAGGCTGGGTTTGCTACCGCCGTGGAGGCTGGCTGCGGAGGGATCAGACGCCGTGCAGTGACCTCCAGGAACACACACAACGCGAGCAAGAGAATGACTGCGAGGTACACCGTGAGCCACATAGTGTTTGACGTTGTGCACAAACTCTGTTAACTATATTGTTATACTGCTGTATCTTCAGCGCACCTTCTAGCGATGTCCCAGATCCTGTGGGGAGACGAGGGTTAAAACGTAGAACGACATTAGAGACAAAATAAAAACATGGCAAATGGTCTTCATTTATACGCTGTTTTTCTAACCAGAGGCCACTCAAAGCTCTTTACAATAGTGCCTAACATTCACCCATTCATGCACACATTCACAAACTGACGGCGTAGTCAACCATGCAAGGCTGTCGCCTTGCATGGTTACAGCCTTGCATGTCGCCTTGCACCATGCTTAGATGTCTTGCTATGGGATGTCTTGCTAAGGGACACCTCGACACTCAGCCAGAAGGAGCAGTCAACATGAACAGGGTCGGTTGAGTAAACAAAACACGGTGTCAGGGAGAACGACACGGACCCGGATCTTACCGACAGAACAAAAGACTCCCACCAAAAAATGTGTAGTTATAAACAAACAAGTAACCAACAACTACGAAGGAATGGTCCAAATGATGATAAACAATGCGTTTTGCCTGAATTAAACCGTATGATGACATATCGTAGAAAGTGTACGATTAGCTGCCTCCCACTCACAGCTCTGGTTATTTCAACTCGGAATTCCAGCCTCAAATCTGTGCTTTGTTTTTGAAAAACAATTAGCTTACCATTTCGATTAGTAGTCTTCCAATATGTCTGCAGGAGCACTATGACAGATCCTTGCAAATCATCACAAATGGCAGTCATCAGTGTTTCCTACACTGGTTTTCAAAACGATGTTTTATTTCCGGGTTTGTCGTGGATTGACCAACAGGGGGCGCATCTGCTCCTCCTCCTCCACCGTATCCTCCTCCTCATCCGCATCCTCCTCCTCTCCGCCTCCACCTCTTCTTCGTAATTGTTTTTTTGGCAGTGAACGAAACTATTTCAGTACCGCCACCGTATGAACAGGAGTAGTAATCCTTGATGCTAAAAAACAACAACTTACAAAATAAAACAAACTAACTGACCGTCACTTTAACTTAAAGAGCAACATGCAGGTTAAACACCATTACATAGAATAGTGTATATTAAGGATAACACAACTAGATGTGCAGGACTGAATAATTTTTTAACCATTCTAAAACGATATTTTGAGATAAAACGGTGATATTATTGTGAAAATAACTTCCGTCTCTATGAAACCGCCGACCGGAAATGACGTAACGCCAGGGAGTCCAGTCAAGTCCAAGCGCAGTTAATATGGATGTGGACGAAGAAACGCACGCCAACGAGCATCTCTTTGATGGCCCACAGGCCTATAATTATGAGCCTCCTAGGCAGGAAAGGAGCCAGGGAAATGTCAGGGGGGCGATCAGGGGGAGGATTAATGGGCAGAGGAGAGAAATGGAGTTGTGGTGTCAGGAGAATCAATGGCGAATTGGACAGGTATCATGGTGAATTTTATAGCTAGCATTGGCTAACTGGTTCATCTAGGGCTATAACATTGGTGTTATGCAATAAATCTGCTTTAACAAACATACTTACGACCTTGTTCTTGATTAAACATCCATGAAGATTGTCTTAATTTAAGCCAGCAACGTTTTGTCTTTACATACAACCTGAGATTTTAACGCAGAGACAAGGACTGGAGCTCAAGCTGGTTAGCACTAGCTGCTAGCTATATTGAATACATGCATAGATAATGTCAATACCAAAGTTACAATAACAGTCTAACAATCATATCTCACTGTCTGAAAATCCAGTATGCAATTTTGCCTGCTAGAAGGAAGGAGAGCGGGCCAGATTAGAAAGAAGGGTTTCTCCAAACGGCTGATTAGTGTTTTATTGGCTAGGTGCCTTTGTGGACATTGTGAGGCTATGGCATCGGCAGTGGACAGCATGTGTTGTCGAGAGGTGGATGCCTACTGGGCCCTAGTGCAGGATTTAGTCCCAGCCACGGACATTACTTGCCTGACGCTCCATCCCGGGTTTGATGCTTGCTGCCTCAACCCGTTTTCGCTGCAAGTTGCATACCTCAACTTCAGGCAGGAGCATGGCGCTCTCCACGCCAGCAGAGCAGAGTATGTTTACACAAGACTAATTTACAATACAATTATACTACCTTATTATTATCCACCTTACACCAATACTTGTCAGTTCTCTACACAATTAACCAACTGTCAACAGATTAGCATTTGATGCTCACAGTTAAGTGGATATCTAATTAAATGTACACACACTTAATTATTGAACAGAATGGAAACTGTTACATCAAATACTTTTATCCCCTCATTCTAGGCAATTCCGATATACAGCCTACAGACAGGTGGTCCGATGGGCACATGGGTTTCTGGGCAGGGAGATCAGGAAGGCGATACCCGCTTGTATTGTGGCTGCAATCAGGAGACAGTATCCAGAAGAAGGGGGAACATACAGAGGTTTCCAATGGCCCCATATGGGGGATGATCAATAAATAAACAATAAATTTCCGGAGTGAAATGAGCGCTACAAATCACCGAGTGTACGGTGACAGACGCTGCCGTGAAGTCTGCTCTCTTCACCTGCACGAAACGCACCCATAAACGAAAAGCCTTGCTTTTCCTTGACGGAAAATGATGGACACGATGTTCTGTCAGGCAGGAATTTGTGCATCCTGCACAAACACAATAATTCACCATGACTAAACTCAATCGCAAACTCAATCTGTCTCTTGCTACCGCTCTCGTACTACGTCGAAACCCACAATGAGAGAGTGG
>OOFH01001466.1:0-20747 GCA_900323355.1 Merlangius merlangus
AAGGCCTTAGTGCACTCGAGGTGGGAGCATCTGTACGGCCGCTCCCCCGTGTGCGAGTACGAGTGCACCTTGAGCTTCTCCACGCTGTTGAAGGCCTTCTGGCACACCTGGCAGGGGAAATTCTTTTTGGGCTTCCCCTCGGCTCTCCTGCGCCTCCCGGTGGCCGGCATGAGTTTGGCTTTCTCCAGGACGTGTGGACGGGGCTCCTGGGGACCCGTGGCCATGGCACCCTAAGGCAGAGCGGCTCCGGGGACGGTGGCGCGGGGCCCGACGCGCTCTGAGGCAGGCTCTCTGTCCAGCGCTATGTGCTCAACACGGCCAGGACTGAGGGGCCTGGGAGGACAGAGCTGCGTTAGCTTATGACACACAGGCACACGAGAGGAGGGCTGGGATCGCTGCTTCCTCTGGACTTCAACGCAGCGCACTTTGATCCAATATCGCCAACCACACGAATGTAGTTTGGCTCATGGTTTGTTTTCTTCTCAAATTCTACTTCCCAAATCATTTTAAGGGAGCCATTTGTACAAAAAAAAATTCTACAAGCCAACACTGGAAATACCGCACCGATATGTAATTTGAAGAAGATCATAAAAACAATTAGATAAAAATGAGAGTTAAGTTATATGGATTTCTTGTTGAATATAGTTGAATGCTGGTTATTATGGTTATTAAGCTAAACGACTTCATTGTACTTCTCCAATTTTGTGCTTTCTATAAAAGCGCGTTATTTTAGGAAACAGTGTTTCTGCTATCATCCAAGTGCCCCTTCAGAATTGGCACTGTGCCAGCTGCGCGATCTCTGAGCGTTAAATATCACACAGTATCTTCATTCAGTGCCATTCAGATCCTCACAGAACTTTTGACACTATCACTTTGGATAACACATTGGAAAAGCCTGTTAGTTTTATTCTCTCCAAATAAAGAAGCAGTCTTTACGGTAGCTTGAACAAAACCAAAGGTTTAATGTAACATTTAAACTGATTAATTGATAACTAAGTTGTTCCTATTTCATTCAAAAGCCTGCTTGGAGCCAGGATGAAAAATGAAGATTGCTTCAACCCATCTGTGTTGCTCACATTAAATAACTTCAAATTAAACATCTAAAGTAAAGGTTTCCAGAGAGATTTCGTTAATGTAATAATGGGAGAAGATAATCGTTCTCCGGTTTTTTTATTTTGTTCTGATCTTTAGGTCAGGCCCCATGTCTGTGTTCTGCCTTTCTTTTCAATGTGTTTTCACCCCTTTACCCTCCTTACTAGCTTTCTAGAATTATAAACATACACCAAAAACTATCTCTAGGTCTTCCAGATTAATTATAATTAAAGGTTCACCAATACCGTCTACTGATTTTCAATACGATTGTAGTTTTTATTTGAAATAGTATTAGTACAATAAAGTAGATAAAAAGTAATAAATAGTATTAGTACAATAAAGTAAATGTCATGGCAATCACTCTTACAATTTGAAAGTAGTTCAAATGTTTTGTTCTAGATTTATAAAACCTATAAAAGTGACAAAGTTAAGAATATATTCTTCTTTAATAGTCAAAACTGTCTTTAACGTGACAAACATAATTAGGTTTTCAAAGAGGTCTTATTCTGTCCCTATACTTCTGTTTCCAATATGGTTTAACTTTTAACTCAACTTAGAAAGTCGAAAGCTATCAATAGACAGAGGATAGAGGCATACGATGTGCAACAATGCATAGTTTATCGTAAAAGGACGATTATAAAAAATCAAACAAGACTCATCATGTAAACAGTCCTCAATGCTTGCTTCAAGATGATCTTAACATTCAACAAAATTGAAACGATATAAATAACAACAGCAAGAAAGAACACAAAATGAGAATGTTCGCAGATGATTGTAAAAAAACAGAATTCTATATGACGACACAAGATTATTAAAGAGCACTTATTGGTGCATCCTGGGATTTATTGAACCCAGAAGCTAGGGTATCTGGTAATCAATGATCAGTGAAAGATCCGAGGAAAGTATCAGTCCACAATTTATACATTGCATTAATGCAGGGTTGATTTCAAACCTTTGATTTGATTGTAACTCTTATGTTTACTTCTATTACTACAACTACTACTACTACTGAAAGCGTACTACTATTTCTACTACTACTACTACTGCTACGACTACTAATGAAAGCCTACTACTACTATTACTAGGTAATAGGAGTACGACAAATATATAACTTAATAAAGTAGTATTTTAGTTCTGAAAAACATTCAGCTCTGAAGGGTCTATCACACAAAATAATATGTATTAATAGTAATAATAATAATAATAATTTTAACAATAATAATAATACAAATAATAATGATAATAAAATAAGATAATAAGAAAACAGAAGCTATCATGTAACTTGTTAAGCTAGATTTCCAGAAACACTTTTCAAAACTGCAATAGTGTCAATAACTTTTTGTAGGACATAGGTAATTTGTTCCGCGTAAACATAATGCTTCCTCTTAATATTGAGTGCCTTTATAATAAGTTAAAACACACCTACACTATCCTGTGTAAACAACGTAAACAAAACCAAGAAAGAGTTCAAAAAAAGGCTTTTTGGGCTATTTTTGCCTACAGGATTTCTGTTACTCAGATTCACAACAAGAATAGTTTCTGTTTGGCAACAGACCTTCACTACCACTCCTCAACACTTTCACATGATAATCAATTAGGATTTAAAGCATATTAACAATTAATTCAAAAACACAAAACTGACATAAGCATTAATAGGCCTACATGATGAACACATAGACTGCAATTGAACCAAATAGTCAGTGGTCATCCTATCATGAAAAACCAATGACAAACTATTGAAACCAGTACTGTGGATTGAAACCAATATGGGGTAGGTCTATTTAATTAATTGGTTAAAAATCCACATCATAACCACAGCACTAAACCACTTTAAACACATGGTGCTAGCATTGTGTTCAGTAAAGCCATCACCATATCAAGAGGTAACTTTCAGCCATCCAATAACAAAATCTTGCACAAAGTTGCATCAACTTTCTCATGTAGCCCATCGCCATCTCGACCACAACATAAGGAAGATTTTTCAGGATTTTGCACTACCGGGGGTTGTGTACCTCCCCAGATCTCTGGCCATGTTATGTAGCTTTGAAACTTGTTTAGAGATCATTAATTCAACCGACATATACATCTACTACGATAGGCCATTACTTGTTTATACCAATCAGTCAGGTTATTTGCAACCTGCCACAAGCACAAAACCCACTAGGCTTTTAACAACTGTCGGAAAGACAGTGACTACTGGCCAGAATAATTGCTAAACAATAATATATGATATATAAACTAATTACTTTGTCTTAAGTCCTCCCTCCATTTTGTCAGTTTGTTGACAAACAGCGTCTCTCCCGTGTTTTGTGGATTGGGGGTTTTAAGAATCTCAGTGGTGAGGAAGAGAACTTATAGCTGATCAATATCTTATATGGATGAAAGTGTGATCGCATGAAGCTCGGAGCAGAAGACCCCGATCAAATGCCATTGTTGCCTTCTCCTTTGGGGCATTTCGCGTTACCGTTTTGCAAGTGAGATGCTTCATTCGATAAGGTTGTGTTTACACTGCTTATAATGAAGCCTACATGTGAGGCAAAATGCAATGTGAATGCTGGCAGCATGAATTTTGGACACTATTATTGAATCCAAGTGCGCGTGTGTTCCTGTCGGCGGTCATCGCGGTGCCGTTGTTATTACATTTAAAAATAACTAAACTAACTAACTGGGATCAAGTTTTTCCAGTTTTCTTCATTCTGTTAGCTCTTATGGTTGTTAACACTTACGGACATACGGCATGACAACACTATAAGGAATGACAATAATTTATTTAAATTTTCTCAGTCCTACTTAAGCCTTGCCTTGGTTTTCTCTGTGGTCCCACACTGGGTACTGATTAACACCAACTTTTTCCTCAGCTCACCCCTCTCCCATAATTTAAATAACCCCGATATTTTAATTCAAGAACTGAGTAACAATTTACTTATTTCACACCAAACTTACCCCGGACGCTTTAACATCCTTTCTGTTGGGTTTTTCTTGACTTTCAACTATTTTCCGAATTTTTAATAATTTTTTTCTCATATTTTTTGCTAGACGCGACGGGCCTGAAAATTGTTTGCTTTCGCCTCTTTCCAGCAGCCATTGTGTGTATGCGCTTCAGTCCAACCAAACTATATTTGGCCACGCCCCTCGTAGTTCCTCCCATTTCTTATTTTTGATTTGTGTAAGGTCCTGTCACTTTCATTTCAATGTCATTTACAGTCCCTTTTAATTCAATTCAATTTTTGGACTCGCTAGATAAACTGTCAATCGTTTTAGGGATTCGTTTTGCTTTCACGAACAACAATGGGTTGGCTATCACAGCAGCAAAGTTATCCCATTGGTCCAGTGTCCTGTCATTCTATTCGGCCTTCTACGCGAATCCCGTGCGTAGTGCGCCTCATTGGCTGGCCGGGGTGTCCGTCTCCGTGACCGTGCGGCCGGGTTTCCTGGTGCGCTGTTGCTGGCGGTGCGGGTCAGTGAGTGCAGCAGCAGATAGCTGCTCGACGGGAGCCTCGTGGGCAGCTCACTGCCGCTGCTAGGAAGCTAGTTACATGTCGTAAAGCGTCAACTGCTACAGCGGTCGCTGTTACCGAACCACCACCACCACCGAGTGCCTAGAGTACACAATTAAAACGGCATGTGATGCCAGGCTGACGTTGTATATGACAGTATAATTTCTAAACAAACGACTAACCGCAGAATTGTTCTTTTGCGTGTTGTTGTGGTAGAAGTGGTGGTGGTTGAGTAACCTTCGATCTAAGACATACCAAGGTGCATTTCCTGACTGTTGTGTGGGCTAGTGGTCCATACTATAAAGGTAAGCTTTTAAACTGCACACCAGTATTTGTTGCACGTCAATTTTACGTGTCTCGTATGTATCGTTAGTTGTAGTTCTGTTTCGTGTGCATCGTCCATACAAACCGATTTCAATGTAGCCCATGCCATACAAAAGTATGGGTTTGGCAATTTCAACGAAGGTCAACTTAGAAAATGTCAACAAACTTTCAGTGCTGCATAATGATCTGCGAATTTGTAATCAGTTGTTTCCCAAACTCACAATATTGGGTCTAGGGTCGGTTTCTCAAAACATATTTGGTAGCCTACTTCATAGACTAGATAAGGACATGTAGGTTAAGGTATGGAGGTTATTTGATGATAAATTAGGTTAGAAGTGACCACTTCTTTGCGAGTTTGATTGCTTTTGTCTGCGCGACTCCAATTGTATTCATATACTTATAATAGATTATAGGGGATTTTACGCTACATAATAGGTTACTTAAGCAATGATTTAAGATTTTTGAAACAGAATGCATTTGCATTGCATTATTTATAGCTTTCCTTATGTCTGATCAATGCTTCGTTTGTACTTCTTCTTAAGCAGCAGAACCAGGGCTTTGAGGCTGCAGGGAATGTGGGCAAGGGTTATTAGAATGTGGTTCGTATGTAAACTATTGTTTAGGTTTGTCGAGTTCTTTTCAAGGAAGATAGTCCAATCCGGATCGCTTTTAACTCACTTTATTTAACAAAGTAGTTCGGTGTGGTAATTTGGTAAACTATGGAGCGAAGGTGAGCGGAATCGTATTTAACACGTGCTGAGCGACTCCAGCTAAGCAAGACCTCTAACCCGAAAGCCTGGCTTACCCGAAGTTTCTGAGGATCAACCTCTATGCTGTGATTGATAGACTAAAGTGGGCGTGGCCTATGAGAGATGGGTGTTACCTATGTGACGTAAAGGTTACGCCTTCTTCACCTATCTAAAGGTGCTGCCTTCTGTGGATGGAGTAGCTATTGCAGCCTTCAGTAAGGTGCTGCTCCCCTTGTGGCTATGTGCAATATTTACAGTTTATAATATGTTCGGTCTTGTTTACTAGTGGCTATGTGAGGGTGATACAGCTTGTGTGTTTGAATCTGCATCCTAGAGGTTATGTGTGGGCAACTTATATTTAAAATACCTAACAGGTTTATACTGCATATGAGACAACGCTAATGCAATACCATTATCCCAAATGCCCACAAGGTGGATCTGCTGGATCCTTTTCTAGTTAAAGCATGTTCTGATTTTTTCTTTTTTATTCAGACTTTATTTAGGGAAATCCCGAGTTCATTGAGAGTTACACATAACAGGTTTAAATAAACAACCCTGTGAGATTGTCATGCATTTCCATGCATTTCCACATGAAGCAGAAATAGCTTTGTAAGATCTTTGAAACCAAAGTGAGTGAGACGTTTTATTGCTCTGATTGGGTTATCCTGTTATGAAATTGTGTTTGGTTGCTTGGATACCAATTCCACGAAGAAGGAAAAACTTTGGAAATAATGATGAAATAACACAACGATGTGCTTTGTATAAATTAGTTTGGCTAAACAGGTATTTATTTATATAGAGGATATTTAAGATAATGCAGTACGAGCCATGCACTTAATTTATTTGTAATTGTTCTTGCAGGTCAAAATGGATAAAAATACACGGAAACTCCGTAATGAGGACATCAACCCATGCATCGAAGTAAGTTGAGTGAGCTTCTGGAGAGTGCATTGAATTTCAATAGCTGCCCTAAGAATCTTTGTCACTTCCATCTTAAGATGTTCCTAAAAGAAAAAAGTATTTTTCTTCCCCTCCAGGAAAGTGATGGGTCTCAAAGGTGTTTGGATGCCCACAACTATGACAAGTCCATGTGTTCACCCTATTTCATAAACTACAAGAACTGTAGGAAGTATTGGGTGAGTATTTTCTTAAAAGCTTTATAAAAATGATTACACAGAGGAGCTGAGAGACGCTACTCAAGGTCAACACCAAAGATGCTTTCCCACTTGCGGGGAGCAGTGTGTGTGCGTCCTCAGTGTCTCCGTTACAAACTGCTAGTCACTGTCAGTGCTGTTGAGGTCCTTCGTGAAAGCGGGATCAAAGCAGGGCTATGTCGCTCCCGGTTTGTGAGTTCGCTGAGGTTCTGGGAAAACGGCCACAATGACTTGGGATGTCATTTTGTGGTAACTTAATAGCATACCTGCAGTGCACGCATTGCACACATACTAACCAGAGGGAAGGCTATTTACTGCAACACTGGCTCCAACGTCCAACACTTCAAGGAGAGGGATGTTCAACCCAGGTCAATACTTTAAAGTCTAGTCCAGTGACAACATGCTGGCTGTTGTGTCAGCATCGCATGTTCTGATCATGAAGCTTCTCAATACGCCATCACCTGACTATCCAACCCAATGAAAAAAGTGATAAACAAAAGTGTCGGACCACAACGTGACACTATGATTCTATAACACCTCAGGAAGGAGAGCAGTTGTCTTGTAACTGAATGGTTGCTAGTTCGATCCCCAGCTCCTCCTAGCTGAGTGTCGATTTGTCCCTGAGCAAGACACTTAACCCCTAACTGCTCCTGACGAGCTGGCTGTCACCTTGCATGAATGTGTCAATGTGTGTATTATCCAATGTAAGTCGCTTTGGATAAAAGTGTCTGCTAAATGCCCTAATTATTTCAGATGGAAGATAAGCATTTGAGGCCATTAATGTTAATTTGGTGTATGTCATATTTGCATCAGTTGAGCAGCCAATTGATGTTCTGCCAAACCGGCGAAATAGTGCAAAGCCAATTACATCTCATTTATTTCCAAATAAAGAGATGAGAACCCTTTGAATGTTCCTTTTTGTTTCTTTAAAGCATAACCTCATGGTGCAGCGGAGGAGAGAGGGGGTGAAGCCGGAGATGCCCACTGCTGAGGAGAGGAAGGAGATCCTGGCTGGGCTGGGTGGCAAGCCGTACTGAAGCGTGCTCCTCGGGAGCTCCTCCTCCTCCTGACGACGGCCCTCTGGGTCTCAGCCCGGCCGATAGGAGCCCATAGGAGCCCATGGATTGGACTGGCCCGTCCTGGTTAGCTCTGCATGGTAGCTGTCGGGACACTGCACTGCAGAGTACCTGGCTGTGTTCCCAGACAACATGGTGGTGCGGTAAGAGGAGGCTGTAGGTAATATCGAAGCTGGGTTATAATTGGGATCCAGAAGACATACTGTATCTGATACTCTGTCTCCATCCATGTTTGTATGTGTGGTTGTGTTAAATTATAATGTGTAAAATCTTATGTAAGGGTGAATATTGTACACACTTAGCAGTATGCTGTGTCATGGGTGAAATAATACATTAAAGTGTAACACGTGTCCCAGATGTCTCTTACTGTGTTACAACTGCAGTTACTTTGCACTGTTCACTTCCTACTACAGGTTCCCAAAGCTGTAGCGTCACACAATGTACAAAGTACATATCATACATTTTCCACACCCGTGTGTTTTAGCCGGGCTCTTGCCCCTAACCGGACCCACAACGCTAGAACCCTGAGGTATAGCATTCCCTCAAGGGGACAATATGTTTGTTAACCTACAGAGGTTATCCGTGCCCAAGTCCAACTCAATATGAGACCTAATGGGTTTCAGCCATGACGAGACCTACCAACCCATTCAGTGTCCCTTGCATCAGAATTAAAGCTAACACGGCTCTATGTTTCCTAATCAGTCATCTTAAAATCGTTTTCATGAGCCAGACCTGGGGACAGGATGACTGCACTACCTCTACACACCGATAAGAGACACTCCCTGATGGGTAACTTAGTGTAGGGTCTGCTTATTTAACAATGTAGGCTGGTTCGCAGCATACTGTCCATCCAGTTATTACTAGGTCTATCCATAATCTTTAATGGCATTTCAATCATAGGGTTCCTACTAGGAAACAAAATCTTGTCAATGCATCAGTTTAAATTAAAATATCATACATTGAGTCTCTAGGCCTTTTTTGTGCCTGCATCGTTTAAAATGTATAATTAATTAATTTCTTTAAATAATTAATTTCTTACTTCCTTGCAACATTCATCAGATGATCTTAAAAAGCAATATTTCCTACTTGGAGGTTTGATACAAAGTCCCTTCCGGGCAGGAAAATGAATCAATGTTTTATTCTTTGAGTTCAGTTGAATAACTTTCATGACAAAATCTTCAATGCTCTATTTCTATTGATTGATAAATGTAAACTTGGAGGATCTGAAGTGGGTCAACAGAGGAGCAATTATGGTGCTTCTTGTGGGATAAGGTTGGTTCTTTCTGTAGAACACAAAGTGAATCTATCCTTAGAGACCTTTTTAAAATTACTTGCTTTCATATGAGTATTAATGTACACTATGAATCACCTTTGATGGTTTGTATCAGACCTAAATCCTTTGATGCCCACAATGTGAAAGTTTCCCCATAAGAATCAGGTAGACCCATTGTTTCTCTGAAGACGCATGGTAAATGCTGCCAGTGTCTTCCCATGACCCATTAAAACCAATACTTTGCCAAAGTAAAAAACAACTTTTCAATGTTGCATCGGTCTCATGATCTTGCAGATTCACTTAACACATCAGACCAGTCAGTTCCAGTTCCTGACAGAACCCCTGTTTTGGTTCTTGCTCCAGACTCTCTGATCATCCCACTGATTCTAAATTTTATGCATGATTCAGAATGCAAGGCCTCACATCTGGTGTTGGACCCACCTCACATCTTGCAACTCTACATCTCACTCGACATCCTCGATGTTGTATCTAGAACATTCTTTGTTGCGATGCACTACTTAACATTTGACTAACATGAATAATTACATTTTAAATCTCCCGGCATGTTTTTTAATCTTATGGCACCCTCATCAGTTGTTTGTTTTGATATATTATGGATTTTATGCTTTCATTGGTCTCTGCCTCACCTGGAAGTCACTTAATAACTAAATGGAAATGTAAACCAAATTGACAGTTTTTATTCAGTCCGACTCTTACTAAACTGCGCCCCCTGGTTCCCATATTTTCCAAATGTCATAAGTAAACTGAACTATGTATGCCTACATTTTTGTCTAGCCTAGATGCATAGAAAAAATGTTGGTACCTCAAGCATACATACTATATTTTCCTAAAGTACTTTTGATTGATCGAAAAATATTTGTTCTTTATACATTCCTCCTGTAAACCAAGGATGCGCTAATGTGCATGGATACAGTCAGACCGATAGATGGCGTACTTTTAACAGTTACTGCTACTAGCCTACTCATTTGATGCTAACGTTTGTGTGACTTTTACACATCTTTGGTGAAGACTGGCTAGAACTAGTACGGTTAACTTAAACGTCCCAATTTTTCCTGAAGCGCTATGGATGCTTTTGTTGGGGTCTGTCGTTCTTTAGGGTAAGTATATGAACTTAATTAATGTCAAGTTATGTTAGTTTTTAGTGCTCAGCTCTTGCCCAAATTTAAAAAACTGCTTGATCAAATACTTGGAATGACGCAAGGGACAACTCAAATTCTCTTCCTAGAAAAAAGAAGACATTGCATTATCAAATAATATGTTTTAGACTAAACACATCACATTTGATACTGCCAATCAAATCATTGAATATTCTGCAGTTAAATAAGCAACAAAGTCCTGCAAAGCACATCAAATAATTAATGGTTTCAAACAAGCTAGAAATGTATGATTTCATTTAAACATAAGATGCCTTTTACTTTACAATTTCAGTCAGCATGCAGATCAAGCCTGATATTTTACAAACTATCATTTTGCAATGCAACTCAAGTTAATTAACTGAAACAACTGATCAGGCACAAACAGGCTACTACTCCTGTTGCAATGCCTTAATGTACCTTTTCAACATTTCACATATTTATATTCATTTAAATAAGAAAGTCAATTTCTCTACCAGTTGCGTCTCCAGTGTTTTGATCATGAGCTGAGCGTCTTTGTTTGTTTTAATTGTTTGCTGGAAGATTTCCTCTGTTCTCAACTTCACTCTCACAAACTTTTCCTCCCATGCAGATGTGCAGGTGATTGCCTGCCACAGGAAGTGCAGGGCAGGCTTTTTTTTTTTTTTTTTTTTGCTTCAACTGAGCCGGTTGGCTCCCCCTGTCTTTGGAGGCTCCCCCAATCCTTCCTCCATCTATGGAAGTTCCTTTTAAATCCGTTGAATTTTGGTAGACTGGTTGGTTTTATTTTTACTGTTGGTCGATGAGCTGGCACAGGCAGTGGTGGCGTCCTCTGTATTCTCTCCTCTTCTTCAATTCTTTGTGCTATGAGAAATTCTGCCCGTCTGGCATCTAGGTGGTTGTTCATTGTTCTTAGCCCCTTTACTCTGCCATCAAGACTTGACTTCTGTGCTGCTGGAATCCATATCTCCCAACCTGCGGAGGCTTGCATTTGCATCTTGGACAAGTTTTTTCGCACCATCTAACTAACTCATATCCATCTTTGTTCACAGCAGTCACCGCAACAGCACCAACTCCTTCACAGGCTTCTTCTGCTTCTTTAATTGCATACTTCCAACTCCTCTTCTCCATATCTGGACCAAAGGTTGGACTGAACTATGTATCTGACCTCCTCCAGCCTTGCATTGCAGTCCTCCATGGTCTTCTGAAGGTCTATCTGCTGCTGCAGATCTAGTTTCTGCTTTTTCGCCCTTTTCTTCAACTTCAAGATCTGCTAGCACGCCGGTATTGTAGTCGTCATTGCTCTTACTGACACTCCTCGCATGAGACATGAGCTTTTTAAACTCCTCTTGTAGTTCACTCCTGGTCATGTTTCCAGCAGCCCTGCCCAGGAAGTTTGCATGCTTGGGGAAGGCACTTTGCTAACATCCTTTCCTGTTTCAGCTGCTTCACTGTCTTTCCAGTAGCTTCTTTAGCCATCCTTGCCCGTTAGTTCTCCTCTGCGTCGACAGCTTATCCAACTTCAGGCCTTTAATCCTTGTCTTCACTGCCATGCTGGTTTTCAACTGTCAAGTTATGTTAGGTTTTAGTGCCTCAGCTCTTGCCCAAACTTGGAAAAACTGCTCGATCAAATACTTGGAATGACGCAAGGGACAACTCAAATTCTCTTCCTTTTCTTCTTTATTTAGAAGTGAAGTGCATATAGCATAGGTTGTTAGGTTGAAAACCTTCAAAGATAAATTACAAGAAAAAAGAGACATTGCATTGTTTTAGACTAAACACATCACATTTGATGCCAATCAAATCATTCCATCTTCTGTAGTTAAATAGGCAACAAAGTCCTGCAAAGCACATCAAATAATTAAAGGTTTCAAACATAAGTAAGCAATGTATGATTTCATTTAAACATAAGGATGCCTTTTACTTTACAATTTCAGTCAGCATTCAGATCAAGCCTGATATTTATACTGAACTATCATTTTGCAATGCAACTCAAGTTAATTAAATATGCAACAACTGATCAGGCACAAACAGGCTACTACTCCAACTTAAGTACTGATGCAATGCCTTAATGTACCTTTTCAACATTTCACATATTTATATTCATTTAAATAAGAAAGTCCATTTCTCTACCAGTTGCGTCTCCAGTGTTTTCATCATGAGCTGTTTTAATTGTTTGCTGGAAGATTTCCTCTGTTTTCGACTTCTCTCTCACAAACCTTTCCTCCCATGCAGGTGTGCAGGTGATTGCCTGCCACAGGAAGTGCAGGGCGGGGCTTGGTTTCTCACACGCACTGACTTTCTCTCTGCCCCCTGCAGGTTCGGAGGTTTGGAGCTGAGACTTGGAGCTGAGATTGTGAATGTTTCTGTGCATGATTTTCCAGTGCGCTTTGATTTGACGCGACAATTAACTTTAACTTAAAATATAAATCACCATTTTTTCCACGCTGTGCTCATGTGTTTCTCTTATTTTTCTCTTTTATACCAGAAGCATTATCAACGTTAACCCTGATTTTGAGTTAGATTTTGAGTTTGTCATACCTCTTTTCATTTAAAATATTGGCCAGATTACCTGTTTGGATATCTCCTCTGATCCATGTTGCCAGCCGTCTGAGGAGCGACCGGGCTCGTCGGAGGAAGGCCTACAGGTTAATACAGCGCAAACTGGTGGGTCCAGATGCAAACAAGACACTTTTCACACCAACCACCTAGCCTTTTTTTGTGCACTCATAGCCATCCACATGGAGGCTATGCCCTGCCCAGTCCTGGTTTCATGGTTAAAAGGTTTTGTCTTCACACCATAGACAGAGACTAACTGTAGAGAGGTCATGCATTTGATACCATGTGAAACGTTGTCTTGTTACACAACCCCTTATGACTGCCCTGCCCCTTGAGAATACAAGACCTACACCAGAGAGAACTTTGTTTCGTTTTTAGTTATTTTTTAAGTCACTTTTGTTCAGCTCATTCATTCGTTAATAGTAAATCCCGGGGGACTTATTGAAGTGTTTATGTTGTGGGATTCATGTGAAACAGAACAATGTGGTTCATGTATAACATGAATAACATTAATAACCAGTAATAATAAACAGTGGGCACCAGCTCATTCCATCATAGAAAAACACAAGTGGCCTCCAAGTGATCAGTGCTCGGTGTTTGTCAATCGCTTCGACACCCTGGCATTTTGCCTAGCCACACAATGGTTACCATTTTCCTCAGGTTGCTTGCCAGCCTGGGGGGACGGACCTTAGAGATTGACCAGTGTTTAAAATGGGATCATTCTAGACACTGGAATCTGTCTTAAAATAGTAGAGAAAAGTGTATACACTTTCATATAGTAGCATGTTATGGTAGTATATTATACCACAGGAATGCATTGAGAATTGGATTCTCAAAGTGTCCGTTGCTGTCTGAGTGGGTAATGTCTAATTTAAAAAAGACACAGGTGTTACAATATCACACAAATGTGATGTGTATTGAGGTGTTAGGGATTCTTAAGAAATTGAAATTTAGGACCTTTTTGTCCCTGTATCTTTTTTTTTTGGAGGTCTTTCACAATATGGGCATGAAGAACGAAGAAGAGTGCCCCCCTACCTATGTTTACCCTGAGCAGGTGAAGACGTTGATCCGCTCTGTCTTCCCACAGCACATCTGTGACTACCCGGACCCCTGCCACCAACGGGTAATCCCCCTTCACACACTTCCAATCTGATAGCATTGGCAGCTAGGTTGAATATTAAAGTTAAATATGCATAGGAGCGTCTGCTCTATCAGCTCTATGCATATGTCCAGGCTACGAGCTGCACGGGTGGTGTACCTAAAGACTGTGCTCCATCAAGCGGTGCATTTTGTGGTTTGAGTTCAGTAGAAATCGTAGCCATCTAGAAGCCAGAGAATGCGGGTTTACACATTTTTCAATAATGTATCTTAACAATTAAAGAAATGTCATTGTGTTAAAGTTGGTGGGATTTGAATCCTTACTATTGGTGATGTTTAACTCTTGTGTCCCTCCAGGTGGTGTATATAACCATGGAGGATCTGCACAAAATCAGCTAAAGCATTTGTTGTTTAAGGTTTTTGATCATTTGTTACAAAGGCCCTATTCAACTTTGGGTTTGACTCTGTTTCCCATGTTAAGCGCCTCATAATTAAAACAATGGTTGGTTTTTTTCATTACTTTGTTTTAGAAGTGCTAGAACAATTAGATATTTGTTTTTTTCAATATTTGATGAGGGCTATCAGACTACTGTGTGACGTCTAGGGGCGGGTTGACATATTTGAAATGAACTTTAACTATTTGAAACGTGGAACAAACATTCTCTAAATGCAACGATTACAAAGCTAGAGCTTTAATAATGTTGCCTTTGACCATCGGAAGATAGGTGGCGCCGGAGTATCTTCATTAGACATTGGATGCTATACGTTTTAATTAGTCCTGGTCGTTACCACAAACATTAAAATGAAAAAAAGACCTCCCTGTTGTTTAACAATAAGAAATTACGATAATCGCTAAACCTAATTAATTATCTTTTTGCACTATTAAAGTCGGTCACTACCAAATTAAAACTACGTGTGTACAAACATCCGGTTTGAAAGGTTAATTGTGTGTAAAGTGTAAGTAACATGATAACTGGAATTGGAATTTGGTAACATCGATATATTGTTAGATTTAATGCCGTTTTAAATGTTTACTAGCGAGATTACATTCAGCCTAGATTTGATGGCCATTTGGCGTGTTATATTAAAAAGACAACGGCTTTTACTTTGAAAAGCGAGGTACGGTTCAGCAGAAACGTCGCTGTGTGTGAAGCAGTGTTTCTGTGAGCTTGACATGTTTTGCTGAAGTTGCGTGTGTGCGGAGTATACAACACGCGCTGGACTGGAGGGAATATTCACCTTTGGAGTAAATTTTATGCTGGTCGCTCGTTTATTTTTGAAGGGCTTGCATGACGGAAAATTGTTTCACCTTCAAGAATGTAAAACTTTTTAGAAGTGCCATGCTCGGCCCGAAGACGTGGCTCGGATAACAATTAAGATACTATATTTATAGATAGGGGAGTTCTTGAAGTTTTTTTTAGAGCTGTCCGTTACAAGAAGATATCGTGGACGGAAAAATGGATGATGAGGATGGTAATAACATTGCGAGATTTGGCCCGAAAGAGGAGAGTACTGGGACCGCGGACAGTGAGGGAGGCTCGGAGGGGCGCTCCGAGCTCCTCATGTATCTTACCTGTCCGCCGGAGAGATACAGGACAGCGAAGTTCTCGCTCGCAGCCTACGTCCTCTGTTGGGCGCTACTCAAGTGGTATCAGGTAAGATTAAATGAAAGATTTAATACATGTCTGGCGCCTGTTCAATATAATACAGCAACGCTTCTCCCATAGCGTCAACGAGTTATCAGGACAGCTGACACTGAAATCAATACTTTTTTTGTTGATGTCGTAAGGCCTAGTCTCTGGACGTCTAAATCCATTATGCATTGTTTGCTGAGTAACAACCCCCCCCCCTTGCTGATAATAAAACGCATCTAAAATCTGACCAAAGGCTTACTATATCGAATATATTGTATTGGCCAGTTTAAGAGACCTGCACAAGGAATAACACTACACGAATTAGTTCACATAACATCGGCCCATGCCAAGAGTTATAGGCCTACTGATTATCTCATCTTGGCTTTTTTCTTTTTCTCATATTGACCACTGTTGTTCATCAATAAAGTCACAGAATGATATCCAATGTTGTCTTTATGAAATAGACAATGTGTAGCTGTCACGGCTTTCATAAACCAAATACCAATGGGTAGGCCTACTATTTCCTTTTGTGGAACAAATGTCTTCCTAACGCCCATGGGGGGTTTTGGATCCTGGTCGTATGGATGACATGGCTGTTGATTCCGGTGAGAGTTTCACCGCTGTTCCTCTATATGTAAATACTTTCTCAATGGAGGAATGTAAAAACATGATGGCAGGCAGCCAGCTGACCTAATATCCCCGGACTGACTGTTATAAACTATCACCTACTATGTAACATAAATCTCAGCCTCTTGTCTTCCTCGGGAGTATTTGCTCGGCCTCGCGGCAGTGAAGACAGGCTAAGTGGCACAGACATCACTGTATGCCAAGTTGACACAACCATTAGCCTGCCTACTAAGGAGAGGGTGTGTCAGCAAAGAAGGGAAAGGTGAGCGATCGTGGGGGGTGGGGCACGACAACCCCAGCTCACCACCGTCTCTGGAAGCGCTGAGGGAAGCAGGCCCTCAGTGGAACCGGGCCCAGATTCTCGTGGCTGCCGCTTCCCCCCTTTCACAGGGACAAGCAAGGTCATGTCTTGAGTTTGCCTGTGGGCCGCCTCCTCCCTCTTCCCCTTCTCCCTTATTCCTTCTCCCTCCGCAGCCTGGGCTCCAGACACCAGGCAGGGAGGTGTGTTGCTGACGGTGCAGGCCCCAGGCCGGTCAGGTCCTCCCCGTGCCTGTTGTCTGTGTCTGCATTACTGAGCTGTTTCTCTCTCCAACATGCCAGTGCTGCATTTCAATTCTAAGCTTCTTCTTGGCAGGATTGTGATTGAAGCGTGATGAGGTCATTCAGAGTTTGTGCATGGCCATTGATTGTAATGGCACAGGGATGATCAACATTCATTAACTGAGAGGAACATGCTAGGGGAACAACAAGTATTTATTTTTGGTTCATTTTCCATTCAACGCTTGACCTCTGGGATTGTGTAGGCGGGACGCCACCAGTATACGGAGCGATTGTCCCGCCTTGGGCAAGCGCCTCTTGTGTCACAGTTGAGGTAGAAAAAAACAAAGCTTGCCAGCTCGAACAGTTTTGAGAAGATAAAGGACCATTCCCAAAGGCTTTCCTTTGACACGTCCACATGGGTGACTGGGCATGTTAACCCCCATAGACTAACAGCGCCTCTGCTTGCTGACAGACGAGTGATGACTTGTAGTGGCTGTTTCCTCTGACTCCCCTGCCTCCACGCATGTTCCATTATCTCTAACCAGCGTTTCACTCACTGATTGAGTGTGCTGCAAGAACACATTCATGTTAATAACACATCTCATGTTTTCGTTTCTAAGCCTGGGCGGCTTTGTTTAGGATTCATATGACATTCATGGCGTGATTGGAAACCTGCAAAGTTGTAGCTCTTCTCTCCTTACATCAGAACATATAGCTAGATATATATTAAGAGCGCTTTGTTTGAAGCACACTTGAACTAGTAAATATCATGGTGGCTATAGTCCTACACTACGTGCTTTGTCAAAAGCTTTATATTCTGGGGTTTGACGAAGGATTAGTTGTCCCTGATCTGTAGCAACGTTTCTTTCTTATTTTCAATGTTTGCAAAGACCCCCCCAAGGTGGAGTTAACCCAGAATATCCGGTGCTCGTATTAAATAGGATTAAAGTCTACAGTAACAACGTCTTGTTTGTAATTTTCCAGTCACACTATTTGGACCCATTTCCTTTTGTGTTATTGTCTTTCTCCACAGAATTTGTGCAATGGTTCATATTAATATAGTGTCCGCACACACACTTTCCATTTAAATTCTACCTGAGGCTAAATGGGTAATAAACTCAGACCCTTTTTTTCTCAACAGAATAACGCTTTGTTAAAGAATAGCTATTGGGTAACAACACATTTGGCATCCAAATCTGAATCTTCAGGTCTGGCTAGCCAATCAGTATCTGTAGATGATAATTTACTATCTTGCCATCAGCTTCAAGGTGTACATGCTAATGGTTAAAATGAGCACACCCGTAGCATCAGTATAGTACTCAGTGAGAGGGAAGTCCTCAGGTTGCTGCTAGAAGGAGCTGTGAGGTCTTGGCTTTAACAAGCCGGTAGATGGCCAGGGGTCAAAATGGAAGCTTGTCTTCGTCCATCAATTACTTCTCTCATTAGGCTTGTCAATCACAGACGCCTGTAAGAAATATATATATACATACATACATACATACATACATACATACATACATACATACATACATACATACATACATACATACATACATACATACATACATACATACATACATATTTTTTTAAATTTATGATGGTGCTTTTTTTTTTTTTTTTATCTTGTATTGTATTGTATGTGTTTTTGTATTGTCTCCCCATAATGGACCTGAGTCCGTAATAAAGATTAATAATAATAATAATATCATTTGGCATGGAGCTCCTTGGGGGTATTAAGTAGATGTTGGAGGGTAGGGTAAGCCTGAAAACTCGGACCAACTAGCATCATTGCATTTTGTCGCTATGCCTTGGCGGTTAACAAATGAAGTTCTTACGGAGGTAATTGCTTAGGGAGCTTCATTTATTTGTTTGTTTTGTCTACTTCTAGATTTCATTGCCCAATGGGAAACAAGAACGCAGAAGGGTTGTACAGCAAACAGTCTTTGAGTCACTTTTTCAGTGTCTGTTGCTGTCATCTTGCCTTAATAGCGCACACCGCAGAAGGCACACTCTGTGGACAAAAGCAGCTGGTGTGGAGGTGTGTGTGTTTGTGCGTGTGTGTGTGTGTTTGTGTGTGTGTGTGTGTGTGTGTGTCTGTGGATGTGCAAGTTGAACTGCATGCGTCTAGTTGGTACCAAGAATATGAATCAGAGTGGCCGTATTGGACCACCTCAGATATTTACCCTATTTAGGTTAACACACCATTCATCAGAGTGCATGTTTTGTTTCAGTGCAACCCCTCACCCAGAGGCCGTTATATGGCTTTCTGTTTGCATCTGAGCATCCAATCCACCCACAACAGGGGTCTTTTTCACCTGAAGTGGATGGCTTATCTGCAGTAACTAATAATAGTGTAGTTTGTTTGTTTGTTATTGTTTTTTTAAATGAGGGCTGCATGACATGACTTCTTGAAAATGTTGTCCTGGAGTTTATTCGAGCAACCAGATTAACTTGTTTCATTGTTTCCTCAAGGTTTTGTCGGCTATTGCCATAGGCTGTCCTAAATGTACAAAAAGTACTCACACTCGTGAGTCATCATGATGTTCTACACCGATCACAATGTATGGGACACAAATTGTTTATTCCTTGTAAAATGATTATGCCTTTCTCTTTCTTCTGCAGAAACGCCGGTGCCATTCTATCTCCTCACAGGTAAGATGAGGGCAGACATTAGACATTAGATGGTAAACTAGTGAGTTCAAACGCAGCAAAACACTCAGAACACACTGAGGTCATCACAAAACACTTGAAGCTCAGCCCATGCTTATTTCCCTGGAATTGAAATAGTGGGAACTGTTATGGTTGAGCTGTAACTCTAGATGGATACCCCCTTTCAACCTTTCTCTTTATTCATTGTACTTCACTTTGGATAAAAACATCTATTTTATGACTAAACAGTAACATTACCTAAGTAGGCTGAGCCAACACTGATGTAAAATGGGATCCTTCTAAGGACACACTACTTCTTAGGACATTTTAATAGCAACCTTTTACCAAACATGTCCACTCTTGATAAAAGGACACAAGTTACAATTTAAGACAACAATATGTGCGCGATATGTTCATCTCAACACCTTCTCTAACTGGTTCATACCATGTCTCGACTCTCGAGGCCCGCTTCATTCCCCATTCTACAGCCGACTGCCCAGTCTCTCTTCACTATACTCCATCCAATCCATAAAGGCCCAAAAACGGCTATACGACAGAAATAAAAAACAACAGAGCAAATGCATTTTCAGTAGATGTACAGCTATCATAGGACAATATAACTTACAGTGCGTTGAAAGGAACACTATCCCTGAACCAGCGCTAGGTTCCTCTGAAGAATGGGGGTTACGAGTGAAAGTGAATTGGCAAAGTGGTTGAATGGCCTAATAATAGGTTCAAACTTGGTTGTCCTTCCTCAAGATCGGTAGATACGCCAATACAAATTATTCTGACCACTTTTCTCACACATTTCAACACATATGAGACTAATCGGGGTAATTATATTCAGACAACTTAACTTTTATTGTTACTTCACCGCTATTTCCCTTTGAACCTACCCGCTGTAACCGATCTTCTCAAGGCATGAGACTGCACATATTGGCAGCACATGTTAAAGGGATTATCACTGTGGGTGTTAAAAGATTAGGGGAGACTTTATTGGAGTGAGGGCTTTATTGCGGGGTGCGCTCCACCTCCCCACTCACTTTAATGTATTCCGGATCATCACTTATGCGCTCCGTCTTCAAGCTTCAAAGGTTCATGTGGCTCCAGGTAGCCATAGAATAGTAAAACTCCCATGGTGCTTTGGGGGTTTTAAAAAACACTCCACATCGATGCCCGTTGGCGGGCATCACCCTGACATGCTGCGCTCTAAAAGAGTAAACAAAGTGTTTATGTGATAGTATAGTGTCTATGTGTAGATATATAACAGTTAGGCTGTTAATGCCACAGCCTTTTTTGTTTTTGAGACAACCTGCAACTAGTCCAAGAGCCCCCCCCCCCC
>OOFH01001654.1:1903-13368 GCA_900323355.1 Merlangius merlangus
TGAACGTATGTATGAAAATATGTTCTATATATATCTATGGTCTCACATGCCACCGCCGCGTACACTTATTGCGCCTTTGTCTGCGATTTCAGATGAGACGAAGTAAAATTAACTCCTCTACAGATGCCATGTTTGAGACTGATTGATTTTGAGATTGTCGATGCCGGTGTTCATAGACAGGACAGGGCCCTCTAGAGGATGTATTGCGTAACATCCATAACAACGCTGAAACCAGACTGAGGTATGAAGGGTAGCTCCGGAAGCAACGTTTGGGGCAGACGGACGAATTTCGTCCGCATCCGGAGGTATGAATCGGCCTTAACGGTTTCGCCCGTTTCGGCTTCGTGTGGACGGGGCCTTAGACTTGACTTTTCAGAATCGCTAAAAACTACACACCAAAACAAATGATTTCTACAAAATCATAGTGCTAAAATGGCACATCATATTTGAAACGATTTCACTGATAGTAAGAATCTAGGACAGTATGGTAGCTAGTCTCCTTTGCTAACACTAGATCCTCCATTTCTGATTAAACCCTGGTGAATTCAAAATAGCCTAAAAATATTTCTGATCAAACCAGTCCTCACCATTTGAAACTGGGTGGCAAAAAGATAAACTTATGTCACTGAACAAGATCGTTCTATTTGCAATAATTAAAAATATTACCACACAGTTAACTGCTAAGTTATAGCTAACGGCTACGTTACAGCTAGCATAGACGCTTAGTATGTTCAGCTAGTCACACACGTTGCACCAGAGAACCATAATAAACGAGCTCTGGATATTTTGATGACAGTATTTTGAGTATGTGCATTTACAAGCTCTCTTACCTGGACTGTGGAGCAGTTCTTGACTGAAAAAAGCTGGTCGCTGGTGGTGATGTCAGTACAATGGCTGCCAGACTTGAGTGTTTCTTGCTTTGAAGATGGCTCACCAGTGCTGCCTCTCCCATGCTGACAATGTCAATGTTTTTAGCGCAATATTTGCAGTATGCTTTTGTGTTTGATTTAGGGTCCGGTGCAATCCAGTCTTTAAATTTCGGGTGTTGTAGCCATAAATTCGAAAACACGCAACGACCCATTTCTGTTGACCACTAGGCTAGCTATGTGTCAATAGACCTCAGCAGTGACATCACGAAAATGTGCCAGACTAGGCTAAGCAAGCGTTGATTGGATATCATTCCATTAGGCTAATACAGTACGTGACCAGTTAGTAAAATTATAGTTTTATAGCCTACCTTCCTATTTCTCATTTCACAATCCCTTTGAGCATACTGTAAAATTCTACCATACATTTTTTTCAAGGTCTGGAAAACAGTGTTTCAAATTTCCATACTTATTAAGACTTTCAAGACTTGCGCAAGCACCCTGTACAGATCTCCCTGCACTGAGCGCGTCTGTGGGAGATGAGGGGTTTCCCAACCGGGGGGTTGTAGCTGCACCTCCTTTCAATACCATCATATGCCTCAGTCTTAACCATCAAACTTTTTGTCGTTTTTAAATCCTTGCATAGTAAGTCTTTTTACCCAACTCATTGTGTGAGTTTGTGAGTCATTTATTTGAATTGCTGCTGCAAAACTTGCATATACTTTTCGGGGATAAATAAGAACTATCGCCCGTCTCGCCATCAAATGCAAGTGAACCATCACAGCAGTACCTTGTTCTTGAGCACCAGGTGCTCTCTCAGGGTGCCGAAAGGTTCGGTTAAGGCAATTAAACTCTTGCTGAGAGGCTTTCGGTCATACTTGGCCACCACCACTCGGCTCATGATCTAGAAGTGACACAGGATAAAGTTTTACATCAACAGTCAGCTAAGTATATGCTGTTAAGCATTTAGACTAGTCATGAAGTGAAGCATGCCGTTTTAAAATTGTGTCAAGAGCCAAACGCCCTACTTTGTCAAACCCACAAAAGCATTTGTGTGCACAGTGGAAGACATCATGAAGAAAGCATGTACTTCATATTTATAGTGAGACGTCACTTTATAGATAAATATACATAAATTAACATAGTGCATTACCTTTGAATGTCCGGAATGTTGCATGCCCTTGTTCGAGAAGCCAGAGTTAGGCCCACCTCCTATGAAGAAACGGATGCGGAAAAGAATATAAAATACTTATTATTTGGACTTTATTAATTACAGTGTTGAGGGATGGCTAGTCAGCAGAGAACATTTGGATTAAGGCTGGGACAACGCGTCTTACGTTGACGAAAAAAACTGTGCATCGATTCGAAAAACCCAAAACAAAGACGGCGGCGCCGGAGCGTAGTAGCAACGCGAGTGGCTCCTCAGACTTTCATAAGTGCAAGGCACCACACACTCGTTCCTCTAAAGTATGGGAATTCTTTAATGTAAAAGGAAACGATTCCGTGATATATCGATATGTTTTCAAGGCTTTATTGAATGCTACCTCTGACTTCTAAGAATTCATTACTTAGCACTTTATTTTGGAATTTTAAGGCAAACATGTATTGCAATGTTAAGGAATTCATGTTTTTTTCATTCAGATATGTAAATCAACATGTATAAATTACTATTACTAAATGAATGGGGAGATAATCGATAATCGAACTGAAAAAATAATCGCTAGATTAATCGTTTAAAAAATAATAATTTATCCCAGCCCTAATTTGGATAGAGCGAGCAGGTGTTTGATCCCCCAGAAAGAGGGATGGACAAATCACAGAACACTTGCCTACATATTTAGAAATGTGTATTGTGTGGGTAATTGACCTGTTCCAGTGACCAATGCTTACCCCAGCTGGAGGGCATGCCACCCGATGAATGGCCCTGAGACATGGGAATCGGTCCCAGCAGTCCAGCAGAGAGATTGGGCGTGTCCATGTGATGGCCGCCGCCCCTAGAAGAATAAATGTATTTTATAGTTGTATATTCTTTGCGTAGTTGACCCTTTCCTTGTTCCAATAAATGAATTGCCCATAATCACCCGGTGTTATACTGTGCATTTGATAACTACAGGACACTTTGACTCTGTTGTGTTCCAAGCGTTATCGTATTCTAACAGGCTAGGAAATACTAGACTGATTTCAAGATTTGTATTTGGGTGTGTACAGCTGGGTCAAACTGTTTGTAATGCTGGCATCAAGTACACAAGTTCAGCTTATCTTAAGGATAGTTAGGGTAGTTCGGCTAGGCTTTTCAACCATGGGCGTACAGCTAAATAAACCCTTAATAGCATTTGTTGTAGACAGATTATTATTGGTGGACAGCAAATCATATACAAAAGCCACTAGATGCAATGCCCAATTTGTGACATAATGATTTTGTACCATTTAAAATTAACATTACATCAATGGTCCACTTTGAACTGATAACAGATGTGTGTCTTACCCAGATGTGTTTTGGCCCATCCCTGGGTCCCAGTCTGGGTACCTAGAGAAACATGTCATTATTTACCCAAATATATGATAGTTAGGATTTGAATCTGGATTAAAATTATGAAAAAATAAATAAATAATAATAATAATAGAAAGTGGAAGTTAAATTACATGGGAAATCCTATTTATTGGCAATAAACCAAGTGAGTATCCAATTTCAGTATTAGGTTCATTTGCCTCGACAATTCATGTATAGTCAGTTTGACTAACATTGTTGCACATAAGAAAAATTTACACCAGAAACGTCAAGGTAATCTCGTCATGTCATAAGAATGGTACCCTTCTACCAAGTGCTCAAACGTTTAGTGACCCTTAGAAACGCATTTGTATGTTGACGTCTCCGTTCCACTTGAAAGATGCTAAAAAGGAACAATCTAAAATCAAAACTGTCTGTAAAACAAACTTACATTTGAAGAAGCTGTTTCCGGTTCTCTGCATGACGAAGTCCATTAGTGTGCTGATTCCACTCCTAAAACACATGTAATACCTTTAGCCTTCATTACCAAACACTCCCCTAGCCTGACCTACCGACTTTCACACAGGAATTGATAAGACACTTACAACTCACTTTCAAATATCCTGGATAATTTGGTCTTTGTGTGTGAATAAAAAACGATATGCATACCGGAATTAAATAAAAAGGTATGAGAAGAATTACCCTGAATGAAAAATCTAGACAGTTTAAAACGCAGTTTGAAGCATGTTACAAAATCGGGGAAAAACGTCTAGCAATATTGAAATCCCCAAGTGGTATTTGTAGACAAGTTTAGGAATGGTTGTAAGCAAAAAAAATCCTGAAAGCAGTGAATTTCCCAGATTCTGGATCCAGGTCTAATGAGATGACCTGGATCCAAGTAAACTCAATATATTTTCAGGATAGAGCGATATTACATTAGCAAATTTCCAGTCAATGAATGATATAAAATGGAAGACTGGAGTAAAGGCAAAAACTTGTGGACTGACCACAAATCAAGGAACGTCGCTCACCTAATCTGGGTATTACATTATAAACAAGGAAACCCCAAGAGAAAAAAGGGCAGGGGGAAGAGCCAGGACTGGTACTCACCATGTTGGAATGCACGTCAAAGTCACAAAGAGCACATACGTGAGGGAACATGTTGGGGTTGGCCCCCATAAAGTCTTGAACTTTGCCTTGGGACGGAGAGCCCATCCTCCTCTGCATAAAGTCGCCCTGAGAGGACCCCATGGCATGCCCCCCATAGGAGTCACGTCGGGAAAGATCTGAATACTGTCCGTCTCTGCCGCCGCCACCACCGCTACCGCCATTATTGCCACCGTAGCCAAAGTCATAGCCCCGGGAAGAGTTGGCGGACTGCATGGAACCGTAACCGTAATTGGCTTGGGATTGGCCACGGGCTGAAGACTGCCCCATGGAAGGACCACCCATCCTCCCCCCATGCATGTCGTCCCAGTCTTCCCTGCCTCCACGGTAGGAGGTGTCTGGGGACATCGAAGGTAGATCTCTGCCGGCAATGTGCCTGTCTCCAGCGTCGCCCTTCCGACTCTTAAGCTGCATGAGTATGTGGGGCAGGGTCTCCACACTGATGTTCTCTTCAGGGATCTGTGCGAGGGCATCGAGGTCCGCCGGCGACAGCCCTAAGCTGGCGAACAGCTTCATGGTGCTGCCAAGATGGCTTCCACCGCCACGACGAGCCATCTGGGAGTTGCGGTCCTGGCTGTCCACACCACTACCAAGCCCCATGCCAGAAACCATGTTCCCCATTGGCCGGCCCTGCGGCCCAGATCGTTGCTCGTTCATGCTAAAGTTCAGGGTTTCTGCTGCTGCCAGGAGCCCTCGGCCCACGGCAAAGCCCTTCTGACCACCGTCAGATGGGTTTTTCTGTGACATGGTGCTCAAAAAGACTGGTCTGTGGTGCGGAGTACAGACAACTCAAGATACAGAACCAAGCTGGTGGTCTATTTAAAAACTGTATTCTCTGCCGTGGTCGGATGGTGTTTTTCAGGCGAAGGTGAAAAGAATGATGACAGTCTAACTCAAAAGGGACAGTCTTTCTTCAGGGAGGCAGAATGTTTTCAGCTGAAAGAGAACCAGGTAAGTAAATATGAAAAGGTTGCCTCTTTCATGAAAAAGACATCAAAATGAAGAGGCAACAGCTCTGTGGTCCAAAGCTTCATTTACATTTAACGGAAAAGTTAGCCCTAGACTTAGACGGAGGAGAAAATGAAGGGCAGTCAAAATGCACTGAAAGGCTTTGAAGAAAAAGGGACAGTAATAGAGAAAAACAGGCACTATAGGCTCTGGATTGAACTCAAGAAAAGCGTAGGATTACAAGCTACAGAAAAATCGAAACTTCTTCGCTCATAAAAGGGATATTTCAATATTCAAAAAAGTTGAAAAATTGCTTCATATGAAACGTCAGACTAAAAGGATTCGTATCCAAGCAAACGTCAGAAAGACGCAATAAGGATGACATTTAGGAAGTTAAAAAGTATCCAATCAAAATGGAAAAGAAGATAATTTCACGACAGCAGATTATGTTGATTAACATAAATTAGTCTGGCCGAAAGATTTTCAATATGTGTAATATCAAAAGCCCCTTAATGGTTAAACTCAGCTCGAAGTATGATAATTTAGATGAGGGGGGGTGGTGTTTGGGTTTAGGGCTTGTACATCAGAATGCATCCGATTTTTTGTTGGCAATACTACACCATATTGAGGACTAAAGAGTAAATTGCAGCACTGTTAAATCCTTAATCAACACAAATTTTTTGTTTTAACGATTTTAAAATGCGAAATTGCCTTTTTCAAAACACAACAGAATCGTCCCTAAATGACAAAGAATTTTACAATTTCTTACTGAACATTATGACCAAATCCACATTACTAGCATCTCGATATCATACATTCCAATGCTCCTTTGCTTCCAAAATGCAATGGATATCATTGCGATGCACAAGCCCTGCGGGGAGTGAACTCCATGGTATGCTTAACAATTTTCTATCCCTGGCTTTTTTCGATTTGCGCAGTTAACAGAATAACAATTATTTGTCTCCCTGACTTTTGTCTGCCCCTGGTTGCGTGCGCCGATCAGGCTGGACATTGCCCAGAAACGTTTATATTTGCGCATGGATATTTGATTTACCTACATACATGAATCAATATGTAATTATATATCTCACACATGCATCTGAATATTTGCACATTAACTTTATTTACTATATTGTTTGTACATTTTGTTGTTTTATACGCGTGTGATATCGCGTGATGTGACGAAAACTAGCAGAATCTACATTTGCTAGCTAATCTGTGTCGTTCTCTTGGTAGCTTCACTTAGTATCTTAAGCTGCCTCCCAAATAACACCACTCTCACAAGTGCTGGTGAATAAAATGCAACACGATTAACTATTGTTAGTGAATTATACAATGTAGGTTGTCCTTACCTTCTTTTTAAGCACCGATAGCTCAGTAGCACGTCGAGCTAGTCTAGTGGCGTCTTGCGAGTGCCTAGTTGCCTACTAGATGATAATACGCTCTGAATCATCTAAATACTACGAGGATATGCTTCATTTTGTGTACCACGTGAGCCGAGGGTGCGGGTTGTCTTTTGTTTAAGTAGTTGCAGGTTGCTGTTTTTTTTACTTTTTTGTTCCAAACATAGTATATGTTTAAGTTACAATATTATCGTAAAGTATTTTACTCTTTATCGTCTTGCTTTCTGCTTTGTTTTATTGTTAAAAAATACTAAAAACAACCGGCGCCTACTGTTGATTACAATCGAGTGCCCACAAACGGAAGGGGGCTGGTCCTGCTACAAATACGGCCAGTCGGCTATTGCCGACGGTTCGTGTGATTCATCCAATAGTAGACGAGTACAGTCAGATTCATCCAATAGTGGACGAGTACAGTTAGGTTGTGGACGAGTACAGTAGGTTCATCCAATAGTGGACTAGTACAACCACAGTCTACTTGTAAACAAACAGAGTCAACGCGGCCATTAAAGGACAGAGAGGAGACTTCGTCGAAGAGTTACAAGGATTCAAAGTTTCAAGGTTACCACCGAATGTGGTGTTTGCCAGGTAGTTTTTGTCAGAAATTACCCGAAGCCGTATGTTTTATGATAGATTTTATCGACCGTCTTTGTGTTTTTAACCAAATATGTCTTAACATTAGTGTGTAATGATATCTGGCTATTGTCCTCAAGCTAGCGGCCACCGTATCTATCTCCATTTCTTGTCAAGTTTGTCTTTCACTTGAGAAGCGCTAACTTTTTAACGACTCTTCTTCTGTTTTGATGATATTTCAGGGCGTTCTAAAATAAAATGAAAGACCCGAGTCGCATCAACAGCAATAACGACATTAGCAGCAGCGTCCCGATCATGACCATCAGCAACGATGTCATCCTGACCAATGACGTCGTCCTAACCAACGACGTAATCATGCGCAACCAGTTCAACTATGACGACAACCCCTTCGCCGAGTACATGTGGATGGAGAACGAAGAGGAGTTCAACAGACAGGTGTCCCACGAATACTATTCCCTTCTTTATGTTTCTCCTCCATTATTAGACTAAAGCTTGACAATAAAGCCATGAATGTCCATTGCTCGCTGGTCCCAACATCTGAAGTCATGGATCTACAGAATTTAAAAATACCTTAATGCTTGTACTTTGAGATTAAATAGAGATTACTGTACATGTATATAGACTATACTAACTATACAAATGAACACTCAATTTGGGGCATGCATTTAAGAGTATTTCGATTCTTAGCATGTGTGGTCCAATGATTCAAAGCCCTTATTCCCAGCTGTGTTCACTCCACACTTGACTAGTTGAGCTACACAATGCCCACCGCGCAGGTATTTAACTTATCTCCTGCCATCCTAAAGGTCGAGGAGGAGCTGAAGGAGGAGGAGTTCATTGAACACTGCTTCCAGGAGATGTTGGAGGAGGAGGAAGAGTTGGAGTGGTTTATCCCATCCCGGGACCTCCATTCGCAGCCCAACACCCAGCTGCAGGACCAGTTCAGCCTGCTGGGGCTCTCGGTGGAGGTGGTCATGTACGAAGACGTTGTGGTAAGAGGGCTAATGTTTCACATTACTATTCGGAACGGAACAATAAGCAGCAGTCACTGAAGCCAATGATAATTCCAGTGTGGTTGTGTTTTTTATTTGGATGCTCATGAATATTATTAGTATATTAGCGCGTTGCAATTTAATAGAAGATTTGCCAATATACAAAACACCTTTTTTGTTTGATGAGGATTTGAAGTACCTCATACTTTCAAACCTGTGCGTCTTGGAACTTAAGTGGGTCATGTTTCCAATGAGTGCAACCAAAAGCCACTGACTTCCTCAACATGGTAATTACTCTTGATCTTGAACTTTTGCTTGTTGCTTGCTTGTAATTCAAATAAACATGTTTGAACCATTTAAGATATGAAATGGGTAAAAACAATGACTTCAACTAAAGGTCTGCCCTGCAAAAACTTATTTATAAATGTAATATGGTGGCCCTGAGGAGAGGAGAGTGCAGTATGTACAAAGAAAGTTGAATTTTTATCTCAACTTGAGCTAGATACCAAACGTACACCTTCTTATCCTGACATATCTGAATGAACTGTTAAGGTTGAATAACGCTTCTGCATCAAATAGCTGCCACACAGCGGAGACGTTGTTTCTGCTACATTTCTGCATTCTGCTATTGCAAAAATGTAGAGACCCATGTTGGAATTGCACACAGAAGTACATTTAGCCTAAATCGCTGTAGATGATGAGTCTGCAACATGACCATAAAACACAACACAGTAACACAACCTCACTTGGATGTTTGTTTCTCCTGTGTCCTCTAGGTCAACAGCAACCTGAACCCCAACGCAAAGGTGTTCACACCGGGGATCCAGAAGCACGTGATCTGACCCCTGGCCACCCTCCCCAGCCAGTCAGTCGTCCACACTGTGAAGCAGTGAGGGATGTGTGTTGTTTTCAGCTGTCACTCTGTTGCACTTGACTTAGGCCTGATGTGTTGCCAAAGTTCC
Source organism: Merlangius merlangus (assembly GCA_900323355.1). Classification (NCBI taxonomy): domain Eukaryota; kingdom Metazoa; phylum Chordata; class Actinopteri; order Gadiformes; family Gadidae; genus Merlangius; species Merlangius merlangus. The sequence goes on from OOFH01001654.1 coordinate 11,321, forward strand.
CTGTTAGCCTTGCATGTCTTGGTTTGAATAATGTTACATATGTACGTGTAAAGAAGACATCTGCCTACCTGTTGTAACTCTTCTGAATGTATTATCAGGGCAGGAGGCTTGTTCGTTTTTTGTTGTTACTCAACGTGTTGTGTTCGCATTTAGTTCAGGCAGCAGTTTCAGAATACCGCACAGAACAAATCTTCTTTTTACATACATCGTCTCTGTTTATCCTACTTTGATTCCTAACTATGCCCTGAATTGATGGAGTTAGGTTTTTTGCACTTTTATTTTCCTTTTATTTTATTCTATGTTATTTTATCTAGAGTTTTTATGTGCTGTGCTGTTTTCATTTACTCGTTGCTTTGCATTATCTCGTTACAGCGAAAACCGCTTGTCCTCATTTTGTTGTTCTAGCACAAGAGATTGACTGTTTGACCATGTGATCCATGTTTAAATAGTTGTTTGGGTGTGATGGCTCGTTCATATTTCTATATTTGTTGGCATCCATCTTCCTCTGTTGCCTGTCATCTCGTCTTGAGTGTGTGGATAGAGAATTCCACTGAGAATGCCACTTTTCTTAAATGCACATAAGAACTGTATAAAAAGTTAAATAAGGAGAAAAAACTTGTAAAAAAATCTATTTTTTCTTAAACTATTTGAAAATAAATGTTTATGGATAAAAAGAATTGTATGTATACATTTGAGCACTTCTCTGGCCTATCTTATTTAAGGACAACAACAAAAAGGTAAATACATATACACCCACAAACTGGATGAAATTAATGTGATTCAGTCCATCAGTCCATGTCTGGGCACTGCATCTGCCCAGACACGGGTTTGGGCAATTGCCTAATAGCTACATTTATCTTTGTGTTGCTTCAATATAGCTGACTTTTCTATTAATACAGATATCAACAACATGAACGCTTATAGATGTGATCATCATTAGGGAATATCAGGTTCAAAACAATGAAGAAGTATTGTTATAATGTAAAAAAAGATTTTAAAAGATAATAAAGGAATAAAGAGGATAATACAATATTGTACTCTAGGTGTTAAAATGATCAGGGGCTAGATGGTAGGCTGCTCTGCTATAGTGTGGCCTCAGTGTTCAGTTTAAGTGAAGAAGGTCTGCTATGCTGCTTATTAGAGGCAAGTCCGGTCAGGTCCACTTTATGTGTTGAGAATACAATAATGGACAGACATATTGGTACCATAACAAGCAAAACAATTAAAGTTCTTAAAATGTTTAATTTTCAACAATTACACAAACTACCCACATGGCGGCCCTACTGGCGTACCGCTCTCTTTTGCTTAAGTTTTTTCCAAAATCGTGGCTGTGGGGACAAGTGAGCCACCACATGCTGTGGGGTAAGTTTAGCCAGTCGTTAACTTACCCCACCATGATGCACTGAAGTTAAGTTAAGTCTCTAAAGAATAAAGTGCTATTTCAATGTAGTCATACACAACTGATTTGGTTTTTCAGATTTTAAACATTGTAGAAAAGCTGTCATGCCAAGAAAGAGAGAGAAAGGAGATGGTGTTAATTTTCCTTGCCTAGAGGAGAACATTAGTAAAAAATAGCTTTTCTTACCCCACACTCCCCAATTGCAAATGTTGCACGGATCTCTCTCTAGTGCATATCTCTTGCTGGCTAAAAAAATAGCAAGGTGGATGCAGAGAATAAGAATAACAAAGGTTTAAACATTAATAATGAAATACTGCAGTACTTTTATTTTTTACAAAAAATTTAGTTAGACGCCATTCCTCATCAGTCAGCAGCACATCATATATGGGAGGCGAGGCATCGTGACGTATAGACACGTCACTAGGCTTAGCCGGAGGCGGCGTCTACCTGGAGCTGGGCGCGTTTCACACAAGACAACAGGTGAACGCGGAGTTCAATGTCATTGCGCGACACAAACAAACACAGACACACCCGCAGTGTGTGCAATTCGTGACCAGTGGATTTTTATCAGTGATCGTCAGCCGATGTTTTCTTCTGTTCCGTAGGTAGGCAACGACCTGCCCGTTCGATCGCGGAGTTCTACCCCCCC
>OOFH01001693.1:0-13392 GCA_900323355.1 Merlangius merlangus
CGCTTACAGCCACTGAGTTAGAAGTACTGACATGAAAATTAAACAAGTCAATCATCTGTGGAACGGGCAGGGCTCGAAAAACTCCAGCCAATCATTTCCAACGCCACCGAGTTGCATTGGACAGTAAGTACGTCAACCAAACGGTCGTACTGCACTCCCCCTCCCCCGCTCCCCCGCTCGTGACCCCTTCGTGCAGTAGGTACTTGAAATGGGTGGAGTCAGAGTCAGCGTTGAAGGAGAGGGGGTGGGACCATTTGAGTTGTGTATTTTCAAAATCTGCTGGCGTTTCGCAAATCCCATACCCAACCTTTAAATCATGTCAATGAGAAACCTTTTTCTTAAGGTGAGTATTGTTTGGACAAGGAGCCACTGTACCTAGCGTGCCACTCGGTTATAATGCCTGAAGCTCTGCCAAAATGAGTTCTGACTAGGACTAGAATTGCTTTCATGACATTGGAACTGACTTAAGACTATTATATAATTTTTAACTGATTCATCAATAGTTTCCTTTATCATTGCATTTGAATAATCTTATCTCAATTTTAGTATTGTCAAGGAATCCTTCCTCATCCATGCTCTACCAACGACTGTACACACCAGTGTTGATTGAATTTCCACGGATTGTACCTACATTCCCAATCAATCAAGAAGACCAGAGCCAATATTTGATCTGTGCCCAGTCTGCCTACTGTTAAAGAAAGTTTCAGTGCAAAGATTGCTCTCAATAAAAGAGATCAAAATAATTGAATGATTTAATTCCATAACTGACTTTCACTGTCTACTGCCTAAACAAATACATTTTAACCCTCGATTCCAGATGCTCTACTGAGTTAGCGTGAACCATAAAGGCCTTTTGGATCTCTGTTGTGTCTAGGTGGGACTGGGTTGTAGGTGGGACTGGAACTTCACCGTTGTCCCGCTAGGCGGCGATGTCCACTATTTACTCTCCTGCATTTGTGTCGCCCTACTGATGACGACAGACCCCTGCGACGGAACGTATTTCATACACAACGGCGGCCTTCTTGAGCGCTGTAATTTTTTAATACTAGGTGGAGGATTTGTTTCCAGAATCCATCACCGTCATGAAACTTGTCCGGTAAGCGATGCTTATTTGTGAACCTGTATCGATTCATGTAATTTGCGGTTGATGTTAGTGACCGATCCTTTAGGATGGCATTGGATTCTAAAAGGAGGAGAGTCCTGAGGCGGGAAGGTTCGGATGAATGGAGTCCGGCCAGGGCTCTATAATGTGTTCCTAACTTCATTAATTAACGCATTGTGGTTCAGGATGGATCCAGTTAAAGAATGGAATCGACTGATTTCGTTAAATGTGTATCTCTACAGTATTTTACGAGGGCATTTTCGTTGTTTTTGTCGCCGAGTAAAACGCTGGCGCTAGCTTCGAAGTGCATCAAGATGTATAGAATTGATTAAAGAAGGGACCTTTGCCTGTTCTCATTCCCTCAGACCGTATTTAATCTAAACGAAAAAACGGTACACTTCACAGTAAAGCTCCTAGCCTACTATGATCTATGTTTAGCTTAATGCTAACGACACATAGTGAACAATGCACTACAATCTCACAGATTCCAAGACCAGCATAGCAAACAAATGGTCTGATCAACCCTTATTGCAATGCACAGGTTTTTGATGAAGCTCAGCCATGAGACGGTCACCATTGAACTGAAGAATGGGACCCAGGTCCACGGCACCATCACAGGTGAGGACCTCCCATTGGATTGGAGCAGAGCATTCACTTCCGGGTTCACCCATGCAATACAACTCATGCCTAATGGTTGGTATTTAGCTCGGAGCCTTCCCTGATCGCTTGTGTTGTGCCCATCAGGCGTCGATGTGAGCATGAACACTCACCTGAAGGCGGTGAAGATGACTTTGAAGAACCGGGAGCCCACACAGCTGGAGTCTCTGAGTATCCGCGGCAACAACATCCGGTACTTCATCCTGCCTGACAGCCTGCCGCTGGACACCCTGCTGGTGGACATCGAGCCTAAGGTCAAGTCCAAGAAGAGGGAAGCAGGTAAGCCAAGTGTGAAGAGCTCAGCAGTGCGCTGGTTCGCCTCCCCTTTGTTATTGGTTCATCAGCAAACCACCACAACTCTCAAGAGTACCCCTTCAATCAAGAAATGGGTTGAGTTGCATGTAGAGAACTAAACATTTGTGCTTGAGTAACAGTTTCTGACCGTATGTTGGGGCTAGGGTGGATGAAAGTCTATATCACGGTATAATTTGAGGGAATATACGGTAACGCTATCATATCACGGTATGTTAATTGTATCATCTTATTCCGATATAAATGCTTCTGAAGGGGTAAAATACTGTTAGGCAGCAAAACTGCATAGAAAAAAATGGAAAAACTTTTCCATTACTTTTCCGTTCCGTTCCGTTACTTCCAGCTCTGAGAAACAATCATTTTTAATAGAATGGAATTCTTTCTCCACCCTGTCGACGATTGTTAAGAGCATCTCTTTATAGCCCTTTCCATCGACCTTCTGAAAGGGAACCATGTCCTTATAAGTTAAAGTAACGGAGGTACACAGCGACAGCGTTTGTTATCTCGTTCTGCCGCTGGCCTTTTTTGCCCTGGCTTTGGTAAATGGCTGCAGACGCGATGTTTGAGATGCAGAGACAGCTTGATGCTGCCAGCGTCTCTCATACGGTGAGGAGTGAGGGATGAGCTCCTGAAGGGAGCATACTGCCTGAGAACGCAGTGTTGGTGTCAAATCTGTCCCCGGGAAAAGGAATGTTGCGCCGAATTGAAAATAGAACTACGCTTTGTTACCATATTTACAGTAGTCACGTAAATTTACTTTTTACATGAAAAGTAATTGCGTAACTGTATTAACGCATTACTGACTTTGTAACGCGTTACACACAACACTGTCTACATCACACCAGTGTCACGGAAACGCCAAAATCCATACCGTAGAGCAAACTGATGGGTGTGCTTTCTATACTGTTTATACCGTACACCCCTACCGTCTGTGACATTTGGAAAACAAATGTTGGCCATAAGCTTCCAGCTCATTAAACTGTTGAGACTTTAATGCTCTGTGCCTGCTCCTCTGTCGATGATGACATGAGGCATGTCAATGCCTCCATGAGCAGGTGCTGGTTGATTATTCAGAATAAACCAGCGCTCAGTCTTGGAAATTGTTGGGACTCTTTGATTTTCAAACATGGAGACATTTTGAATGGAGTGATGGTAAAAATAAAATAATTGCTCAGTCAAATACAAGTAACTTTTTAAATCCTGGTGTGGTGTATAATATGGATTTGTGAGGCTCTGAAGGCTTAAGATATTCTAAACTTGCGGTCAATAAGATATTGGTGTTAATATATAGCATTTCAATACTAGTGCATTGCCCGTCAACATGCGTGCTGGAACAGGTTGTAACGTGACCGCCTGCCTTCTCTTGGGTTCTGGGCAATACCCCTGAGATGATTTGGCTCCGTTCTCTAGGAATGCTTGAGTCGGTGCCTCATTTGGCTGCAAAGGTTTCAATAAATGGACACGATGTTAATTTGCCTATGAGTGTTCCGGTCTAGTCTTGTTCCAGTCCAGTGAAATGAGGGAAGGTTTGGTTGTAATGTAACAGTAATATTCACTCGTTCACTAAGAACAGTGACCGAGTGAGATGAGGACTATGAACCCCGGCTGGTGTACGCCTGTTGTGCACGTAGTCTGACATGCTGGGGTCTGTGCACGGAGCTCACTGGGTGTTGGTTTTGATTCAAAGTTTGTTCTTATTAAACGCTGAATCAGTGGGCGTAGGTCGACAGAAGTTGGTCGGGTCTCCAGCCATTCAAATGCAAAGGGGGACATTGATGCATGCGTACACTACACAGACACCTTGCTTTAAAGGTAGAAACAACTTATTCATAAATCTCTGCAGTTATTAATGCTTGTTGTACTTACAAAAGTATGAATTGGAGTTGGCAGACATTACTGCTGCAGAATCTATTTTGTATCAACTTATCTTTTAATTTTTTTATTACTAGTGTTGTATTTAAAAAGCTTAACTACAATAGAACGTAGCACTGCCATATGCTGCGCGGGCTACCTTGTTGGCTCAACAGTTCTCAGTCAGTTTATAATGGTTTTTGCGTCATCTCTGAGATTTTCCAGAGTTGCAACCTTTACTATCTGCTGTTCCGAAATAGGCCTAAAACCATAAAGCATTTTTTTATTTTTAAATAACAAAACGGGTACATTTGAGGTGCGGTTTGAATACTTGCCTAATGAGCAACTCTTGGGGCTCAGCGCTAGATGTCAGTGATGTAGCGTTCTAACCCTCCTCCGTCAGTATGAAGTTTGTATGTACTACAGATCTGATCATTGGTACTGTAATGCAGCCCAGGTAGCTGATTCAGCCCAACACATCAGATTAATTGAATTAAAGAATGAGTGAAAGTTGTTTCACCTTGTTTAGCCCGGGTGCCAACTCGCCTGCACTCAAAAGGAAATTTGTCAATAATTTGAGAACTTTTAAAACGCTTTGCTTTTGTAACAAGAACAATTTGGTATTAAAACCTTTTTAAAAGGTAAAACGTATATATTTGGAAGGCCTCTGAATTGCGTCACTGTGGGATACTACTATGCGTTTCATAAGCATTCGCTGCAGGGTTAACCATGTTTCTTTGAGCGTTATGGGGTTGAACCAGGGAGCTCCTGTTAATCAGGAGCCGCCCATTGGACTTGTAGTGTGGTCAGCGTCTGTGTGTTCTTGCTTCCTAACCCTTTCCTTATCCTGTGTTTATCCCAGTGGCGGGTCGGGGCCGGGGCAGAGGTCGTGGGCGTGGCAGAGGCAGGGGCCGGGGTCGCGGGGGACCCAGGAGATGAACACCACAGCGATGCAGTTCTTTGCCGTCGCCTCACTGTTTGTACAGGATTTTCTTTTGTTTTTTTAATGCAAGGAATGTTTGAATTCCATGTGATTTTTTTTTTTTTTGTTTTTGTTTTTGTTTTTCCTATTTTGTATATTAAAATGTTCTCCTTGAACACAGAAACGTTTGTCTTGGATTTATTTCATGATTTATTTATGCAGTTGGTCATTCTAGTTTGGGGTTTTAGTTTTTGGCCTGTAGTCATTACATTAGCCTTGGATGTATGAAATTTCACTAAAAGTTATGAAAACCGTTACCATGAAGTTAAAGAATACGGTGTGTTTCAGGAGTAACGGTTTACCTACCAACCGTCCGAGGACAAACTACCTGGTGATGAAGAAACATTTGTTTGGACTACAAATAATTACTGTAATTTAAAAATATATTTTCATCATTGGTATTGGAGTGTTACAGACTTGTTATAAGAATGAAAATACATTTTCTCATACTTAAAGTTAAAGTAAGTGCTGGTCCACATACCCCGAGCAATAGGTCACTACGACTCAACCAATCAAAATATGTAGGAGGGGGAAAACTGACTTCAGCCACAAAATCCAACTGGTGTACAGTGTCATTTCCACGTGTGCCAACTAAAGTAATTTCATCCGGAATAAACTTATGGGAACTCACTCCCAAAGATATGAACTGGAGCCCTACCAAATCCTCAGATTACGATTTGTTTTAAGCATGCACCACAGTTGTAGCTGAAAGCGACATGTGGAATATATTTAATAATTATTCAAAATATCTCAAATCTTTAATTTATTTTATGGCATTTCTTGCAAATATATAGCCTTATTTTCATGTGCATATTGGAAACACTCAAAATGTGGCCACCGACGGCACAATCCACACTACACCTACCAAATAAAACAATTAAAAGATAATTACAATTTACAATGACATACATTGTATGGTATTATGCAAACACTTTTGAGTCAATTAATAATACAAAGCACATATTTGACGTTGTACTTTACCTTTTCAATCATGCGTTCATCTGCATTTTCTTTGACAAAGGAGCACACAGAAGTCCTCTGCGTTCCCCCTAGAAACAATGCTTTTCATAAGCTTTTGAATCTCCAATCATTCTGTGAGTAAATAAATCATGATGCACTACAAATGTATAATTTGTGAATAAAAAAGGAAACATTTCAAAAAAGTATTTACACACACAGTATACTTAAATATATACATGTCACAAATACCTCCCTATTGTTTATGCTATATAGAAGGCTGGTGTTTAGCTGAAATAAAATCAGTTACAGTAAAAAAAAAAAAAAAAAAACATTCCAAGCAGAAAGGAATAATTCCTGAATTGTATGTACTACAATAGCATTATTAAAACGCACATACTTCACTAACAAACTATCTTCCCTGGTCACATACGATTCTTTAGGGACAACCATGTGTATAAATAATCGAGCAGATGTGGCGTCCCACTTCAGCTGCAGTTTTATTCTTTAATAGGAAAGCCAAAGCCTCAACCCATTTTGAGAATTAATCTGTGGCTGTTAAAATGTACTGGAAGCCATCCACAGCTTTTGGGAGAGGTCCTGTCAGGTCAATACCAATTAGCTCCCAGACAGCAGACGCCTATCAAGGTAAAACAAATATAGGCCTAATTATTTTTAAACTCAATACTTCTTTATTAATAGCTGTTGGATAAGATACCACTGCACACATGTAGGCCTACTGTAATGGCTGGGCAGCAGTCAAAGGTTTTCCAACCATCTGGCATTTATCACTAATAATAATATAATAATAGTAATAAATCACAAAACAAAATCAATTGGAACACACTTTTTACCTCGGTTCCCAGGAGTCTTATTTCTACATTCATCAGAAGTGTGCACATATTAACGTGCTTACAGGTCAAACGGCGCAATGGTAAACATACATAAGATAATTGCGCAGTTAAAAACATTTTTTAAAGAAAATACTCACCATCAGCCTAAAAGCTGACAGAAACTGATGGGGTGCGCACGCAGGATCGCACATTTTCATAAGTTGATGGGTACCAGAAATTGGCAAAACACCGCCTTTCACAAGCACGCAGTGCACTCTATTTCTTCCCCAGCGGAGGAGTCTTAACTTGGAAACATTTCTGAGGACAGCAGCGTGTGTGTTCCCTTTGCGCACCGGGACAGCAGTATAGGATTAATTATGTCTGGCACCGGGAGATTCATGTATTTTGCATTCGGAAGCAATTTATTGAAGGAGAGATTGCAACTGGCCAATCCTTCCGCCACCTTTCGATGCACTGGTCGACTGAAGGTAAAATAGCTGCTTCATTGACCTGTAGCTCGGTTACAATAACTAATGAGGTCATCTAGTCGCTTTGCACTGCCTGTACTGTACAGCCAAATCAGTTAAATGAAATAATTGATATATGACGTGTAACGGATCAAAAGCCGGCTAGAAGCTGAATTGAAGTGTATGGTATCGTAGTCGGGGTCGAAATGGCATACTGGGCTTGACTTTACAGGTATGTAAACTAACTAACGTCAGCCTCCATATGTCCATAGTCTTCCCGTAAGGCACAAGGATGCTCATCATTTAACTGAGCAGTGTCGACAACATGCTAAATGTACTGAATAACCAGTAATAATGTCAATACACTAATGTCCGCTTTAACAAACAATCAATGTTCACTTCGTTCTTGGTTCTGCGCATGCTCATATCGTTAGAGGGACTACGGAGACCGGGAGGTTAAATTTATTTATTTTTCAGCTTTTTCGTTAATTCAGCAATTATTTTTTGCCGTGAAAACTTATCTCAAAACGCTAAGATAATATAACCAATTAAATCAGAAATAGGCTACCGGTAACCTCTCGTGCATCCGTCCATCAATGAAACAGCGAAGGGCTGGGGGCGTGTTGTAAGATATGAGTGCGAAAAAGATCCGAACATCACTACATGATTATTCGCAGCCCACGGATCAGGGCGGCGGGGTTGATTGATTAATTTTGACAGAGTTATAGAACCAACCCAGAAGACGTGGAATTGTATTATTTCCATATGGTCCACAATCATGCATTAACATTTTAATGTTTTTTGTTGTTATATTTGCTACATGGGCTTACAAATTATAATTACATATGTCCCATCTTAAAACACCACTTTCAGAAACTCATTCAAAAACATACTTGGACTGTGAGAAATGTGAAAAAACAAGAATAGATGAGAATGTTGGAACCATCCACATCAAAATCTTTAAGACATGTACAGCTTTGCAAAACCATGTGAAGGCGATGCACACAGGCCACTTGCAACAATATTTTCTTCTCAATTAATCCCATTTCAGAACACTGCTTTCAGTAACTCATTTAATCATATTTGCACTGGGAGGAAATGCCCAAAACAGAATAAAGTGCAAAAAAATCGGTAGTAATAATTCAAATAATAGGTAGGCACTTCAAAGGAAAACTTCCCACATTAACGCTTCTTGATTGTCCACACTAGGAGGTTGAAATCAAGTGGTAGTGAACAGCATTACCATAAGTTGGCTCAGAAAATGGTCAAATCGTTTTGACTGAAACAGGAAACGGCAAGTCTCACCAAAACAACATACTGACTTATGCAAAAGTTGTACTATGGCATATGTTCAACATTTGTATTACACGGCACTTCTTCTTGCAGGACTATGTGATGAGGTTTGGTCTGTGGGCAGAAAATGTCACTAACCAATGGCATGGCGGACTGGCCCACATTTCATTCTGTCCCGGTGAAGAAGTGTGGGGAGTGGTGTGGTCTATGAGCGACGAGGACAGGCCCAGCCTGGACAAGTGAGACACGTTCACACATCTGACCAGAATGCTTATTCGTTTTTTAATTGTGTTGACATAATCCAGTACTATTCCTGTGACTTCCAATTCTTTTTGACCTGTGACCTACCCGTGAACCCATTTCACGTCAGAAAACTCTTGCTATCCCAATTTAATAAATGCTTTGGGTGTCTTGCTTCCCCACGCATCTTTGTAACCCTATTACCATCCTATGACTATGACCGTTGCAACTAAAGGAGTGGTCATGGCTTCAAAAAATGGGTAGCCTTTTGCAATACAAAGGCCCAACAAAATGAAATATCTATTTTCTTGTGAACACTAAGTAAAGACAGCCGTAACATTCCTTACTTATGTGTGTCTTTAGCCAAGAAGGGGTGGACCGCGGGATCTATTCTCCTCTGGAGGTGAATGTGGAAACAGATGGGGGTGACGTGTGCTGTAGGACCTATCAGATGACAGGATTCCACGTCTGCCCTCCGGCACCGCAGTATAAACAGGTGACACTGAGGCCCACTCCAGTGACCAATGGGTCATTTCTGGACTTTCATTGGCTTCGTCTTCAACGCTGCTTTAATCCTGTATGCTTCTTTTAGGTGGTGTGTATGGGGGCCAAGCAGCACAGTCTTCCTGTGGGGTACCTTAAGAAGATTGAAGCAGTTGAAACTAACAATTACAGTGGACCCTCTGTCCTTGACCAAATCTCTCTAAGCACAGTTTCAAATTGAATGTTTGCAAATTAAGTCTTAAATAAATACATGAGAAGAAAACTGCCAAATTACCTTGAATACATGGTCTTCATACCAGCTCATTTTATTCCATGACATGTCTACTGAGGGACTGCTTGCAAAACAAATGATCCCACATGCACAGGTTAAAAAAATAACGTTACCATGAAAGAAGCCTTTGTGCTTTAATGCAAATCTTTTTATTACATCACAGAACCACCTCTTACACAATCAGAAGCACTGCCATTCCCCAACATCGTATCAATATATGGAATAGAAAATACAATAGGTACAGTACAAAAACCCACTCAGTTTTAGACAACAGGACAGTCAATAGCAACACAATGTTAACACTTTAACACATCTCTTGATACATTTTCACAATGGAAATGTATGTAAATAAGTTGGGCTAATGTCAAAACAGGGAACTTATTTTGACTGCATTATACAAAAAGCACATGCAAACTACCTAGTCTGCCAAAAAAACTGCCGCTTACCTCACGTGAATTAGGTAATAGTATTGTGTTTTAAGCGAATGATCTGTACATTAACTGCGCTTTAATTAGAGAAAGGGAACTGGATGAACAAAAGCTATAACTGAGGGAAGTAAGAACGGTTTTATAAACAAACAATATTCAACAAAGAGTTTAGAACAAACTAATGGGAGAAAGACAAATGCCATAAATGTGTGCTTGTAGAAGGTGTAAGCTTAATGTAAATGTCATCTTCAGTATATTTTTTCAAAGCTCACATGAAGATTACCTTCAGGCCAAGATGAAGGTATCGGCTGTTAACTGACATGTACATAGTCATAACATTAACTACATTATACCGGATAGACATTTTTTTTTCCTTAACAGTATAGCGCTGCACTTAAAGCCAATTAAATATACGATCCTTATTATCGGAGTCTGAGAAGGCAACTCCAAAGACACCACACTCTGATGTCAGGAAACAAACCGCATGTGCTCCCACATAAATCGAAGTAACCAGTTCCTTAGGTTTCCATTTCCTCTACCTCGCCAGTGACAGCCGCTTTTGTTTCATGGGTAAGGTTGGATTCTGCCTTTTTTTGTGATGGTAGACCTGCATCACTCCGATCCATGTCAGTGCCTTGCCCAGAGGTTCTGGGTCTGAACCGGGGCCCCGTCTCTGTGAGCTTCTCCACCGGATTCAGTGGATGACTTTTGGGGATGAGCAGGTTGTGCTTGACCTTTCTCAGTTCGGTCATCTTAAAACCGAGTAGCACCTTGGCAGTGGTTCTTTTGAGGCTCTTCAAGCACCTTGTGCGTCTATTCCCAAAATAGGCACCCAACTCGGATTTGTTGAGGTTCAGCCTTTTGCACAACTCCTCCGACTCGCCTTTGGTGATGTAAGGGTTTACGTTAAAGTATCGGAAAATGAACTGTTTGCGCTCCCAGGGCACTTGGACTTCCAAGACAGTCGGCTCCAACAATAACTTCACGCCTGAGCTCGCAGACGGTGGGAGCATCCGTGCCGCCATCTTCTCTTCTCGCCGCCTTTTGCACTTTTCGGCCATTTGTTCTCTCTCCCTCTGGTTGGTCTCCACCACCTTCCTCCAAGCCTCCTCCAGCCGCCTCGTGCTGCGTTGCTCTTCACTCGTCTCTGGGGTGTCGACGGTAGGAGCAGGTGTCAGAGGTGCTTGTGGTTTGGCAGGTGTAAATGCTTGCACTTGCTTCATGTGAATCTGGTGTGGGATCTGCAAGAATAACTTTGGCAGTTCATTCTGTATCGGTACAGGCTGAAGCATGGCCATGCCACCAGCAGGCACCTGATGTCCAGCAGAGATTCTCAGAGGTTCTGGCACTCTCTTTGGTGAAGAACGGCACCGCTGTAAGTGCAGCATTACAGCCTGCTGCGTCAGCTTCCCTGTGTACACTCCATTGCAGTATACACACTTGAAGGCCTCAGTCTTTAGTATAGCATGGACGGTCGGTGCCACAAAGTGCTTTTGTTTCAAATGCTGAAGGTGCTTGGCTGGGTTCTGAAACTTTTCATAGCAGAAGGGGCAGCATGCACTGCTGATTTTCACAGAAGCTTGGCAGATGTCTGGGTGGGTGCTACTGGGCAGCATTTTCAAAAATATAAGGTCCAGAGCACTGGTAACCAGGACAAGGTTGATCTCCATGTCTCCCAGGAGGTCCTTCGGTGCTGTAGTGGTAATATCAAAATAAGGGAACATGATTTGCCCAGAACGGTCCGTGTACACCCGATACTCTCGTCTCAGCAAGTCACAGTTGGCAGTTGTTTTCGGGTGCTGCTCCTTCAGATGGTCGATGAACTGTGTGAGCGAGAAGAACAAAGCTGAGCAGTACAAACAGTTCAGGCCATGTAGAAGGTGCTGGATGACACCCTGTTCTGAAAGAAGAATCTTGCACATGAGGCATTTCACAGTTTTGTCTGGCATTTTCTTAAGGAAGGGCGCCCTGACGGCCACACTTTCACAGTTTGCCGTGATGGATTTAGTCCTGTGGGCGATCTCCATGTGCATCTCATAGACATTTGAGGGGAAGAGTTCATTGCAATGTGGGCAGGTGATCCACTTCTTAGTTTGCTGAGGTGAGTTGTTAGCTGACACAACTGGCTTCAGAGGAGTGTTCATGCTAGGTGGCGCAAACGTGTATGTAGGTAAACCATTTATCCTGTTGCCGGTGGGAATCAGGTGAGTGAGTAATGACTGAGAAGTCATCATGGTACCCTGTGGGGTCGTTTGGTCTTTTGACTCCTTTTGGGCCACACCCACTGTTCCCGTCAAGTGGCTCTTGGGCAGAAGCATTTGCTGGGCTTGTAGGTTCTGGAGCGACTGCACTTGGGCTGGAGCTAGGGACAGCGGTGCCTGCTGGACAGAGGTTGACGTCGACCCTTGGAGGGCTACAGAGGTCCCAGGTGGGAGCAAATCTTTAGTCTCGGCACGGGCTAGCTGAACTAGAGCTGATGCCTGGGGAGATAGATAGGACTGGTTGGTTCCAGGCGTGCGTATCAATGTAGTGCCGTTAGCAGTCCCATGAACTTGTTGCAAAGCTACCACTCTCTGTCCATGTTGGCCAATGTTGGGAACAAGTACAGGTCTGTTACTAAGAGTCTGAGTTTTAGGAGCGATGTTTGGGAATGTTAAATACATGCCGGTACCATTAGGCGGTTGGATAGAACTCTTCTCACTGATCAACTTTTGCACCTGTGAGTTGACCCAGGTGTGCACCGGCTCTGTCAACATGTGATGAAGCATCTGGTCCAGAGTTCCCATGTTCGACTTGCATATCTTGCAAATGTAGATCTTCCCATATGGTTGCATTTTGTAGCCGATGAACTGCTGGGCTAAGCTCTCGAGGTGCCGGAGAATGACGTGCTTCTTGATGGCGGTGAGGGAAGAGCTCGGGTACCTACATCTCCGACAGAAATACTTCTCCTTCTCCTCCGAGTTGTGGAAGAACTTAACGTGTTTCCTGAGAGCCCTGGCGTGGCCGACGTAGTGGCAGTCGGAGCAAGCCTCCAGGGCACATGCCGAGTACTCATAGTCGTGGCACCGCGACACATGGCCCTTGAAGGTGAAGATGTTTTTTGTAGAATACTTGCACAATGCACAGCACAGTATCTGGGAACGATATGGCCACTGAAAAAAGAAAATGAAAAACATAATTACTGCCACAATTAAATGACTTCACAAGACAAAAAACTAACTGTAGACATGGTGGATTGTCAATTCACATAAAGAAATAAATCCTTTCCTGGTCGCTAAAAAGGTACCTATACTTTGTACAACCTGGATGCTATGTGTCTAAAAAATGGTCGCCCCATTTCTAAGGTGTCATCCTTGATTCAGAGCTTTGTCTTGACAAGCAAATTTGTGCTGCTGTCAAAAACAGTTTTTACCAGTTACGCGTAATTGCCAAAATCAAACCTTTCCCGTCTCCTAAAGACCTTGAAAAAAATCATCCACGCCTTCATTACATCAC
>OOFH01001699.1:7878-18545 GCA_900323355.1 Merlangius merlangus
AAACAGGAGCAGGCTTGTACATCTTCAGCATGCTAAAATATTGAAGGGAGGAGCCTCTGAATATTCATGGTCGGTCGTCCCCGTCGTCAGATTGTGGAGGACAAAGTGGCGTCCCCAGAGTGTAATCTGATTCTACATGTTCTCGCTTTATGTCCAAGGACAGGGGGCTCCGAGGCTTCGTGCAGCCGGGTGGGAGGTGATGACGCTGCCGTCAGGGTTGTTGGTAAGCCAACAGGAGGCCCGCTGGACCACTAAGCCAGCCATGCCATGACAAAATGAATGTGAAATTGTGGTCCAAGAGCCGGGGCTGGATTAGAGCCTTGATGATGGCACATGTAGGACTGCTCATGTCTTTAGATTACTGTGAGCCTAAATAACTATCTGCAAGGAAACCCTCTCAATATTGATACATAAACATGGACTGGACTGTCTGCCTAAAATTGCAGAAGACCTGTGTATAGCTGGGTGTTCGGCCATCCATGGAAAGGCTAACGCGTTAAAAACTGCAACGCCTCAAATACACGGATCATATCAATGGATCAGGTTTCAACACACAATGAAGAGCAGTTCTACTGAGAAGACAACACAAGGAAGACTCTAAGGTGGGGGAGGGTAGCTTTATTTGAGCAACACAACCACCGTCACGCACACACACAACCACACTCGCACTGTGTTATCAAAAAGGTATCCTAGCAACGAGCTCCCTGCCAGGGCTCTTGAAGTGTAGGATTACCAGGTAACAGCAGCCACTGCCTGCTATTGCCTTTCCTTAACCTCAACCAGTTCCTTCATTTCCCCCTCCTGACCCAATCAGCCACAGCTGAGAGGTTATTAGGAGAAGACATGGTAGAAGTCTCGGACCAACTGCAGCCAGGATCGGGCTCGGCTGAAAAATAATCTGGCATCAAATCAAAACTCTCCCATCCAGAGCTAAGGGGATAGTGAGTTACAGCAGGCATCTGTTCCGGCACCGTTTAAAACGGACAGACGTGCCAGGCTGAGGAGTATGGGAAGCATAGCTCAGGAATTTCCTTTTAAACTGACGGAAACTGGGAGCGTAGGAGACTCGATATATGCACATAAACACAGACGATTTAACAAATGCTTAAAATACCCTGCCGCCTGGATTTCAAAGAACCACTCCAATGGCACAACCCTAAGCATCCTTAAACATTTTATCTTTATATAATTATGTACACATAATAAACATGCAAGTCATTATAGAGGTTATGCATGGTTAGCATTATTGTGTATTTGTAACTGGATGAAACCAAATACAAGTCTCATTAGCGTTCGAGGTATCAATGGCACATCAGCTTGATGTCTGACAACATTGTAAGGGTGGGAAACACATAAAGTGGACAAAATACCACGCCCTAGACCCCAACTCTCTCTCGGGTTAACATAACTGGGAGGGTTTGATTGAAGCAAGCATCTCATTATACAAATCTTGAATAAATACTGAAGAATAAAACACGTCCTCTCATAACAATGCCGTAAGGTAAGTCAGGCAGGACCTGGTAGTTTCAATCAAGATTCCAGGGCAGTAAAGGAACAACACCCATAAGATAGGAAACATCATTTCCCGTTTTTAAGATTAAAGCAGTACCATCTGTAGTTCATGAAGAACTTCTTAATCAATATCGTGTTAATCAACAAGCTTGTCTATTAACTACAATAAAGGCTATTTTTCACATAGGACATTATTTTACATTGCGAATGGGTTAACATAAGGGGGTATCCCGCCATCCCAAACACACAACTGAAGACAGAACAAATCAAAGTGTAATCTAATTGGATCGACTTATAGTCGTACATCTTTGGCCCATCGGACTAGGGTCTTCTGTGGGAGGAGGGGGAGGGCTGCGCTGGCAGATGGCAGACACAAACGCAGGTCTTTGAAGTCCTTCTTCAGCTACAGGTTTTAAAGCGGATCAAGCCATTGTTGGCACAAACAAAAAAAACTGCCGACCCATTAACACGGAGTTTCTGTAACTTACATTGGCCAGTTTCTTCTAAACGTAAACTAACTTTACCAAAAAGACACGACGAAGCATTAGTGTCGATACTGAGTAAATCCACCTGAATGGCACTCTTTGCGAACCCCCGCTGTGACGGATAGCACAAGGCAGTAGCCAATGTCCGTCTTAAATAATAGTCTTGTCACATAGCCAAGTAAATTTAAAAAGCATTTCCTTTTGTAGAAAACTGTCGACCTTGAAACAAGGCAAAGAGGTACAGTTAGGCGACCGAGATCGCACATCGCTGATTCGTTTTCCATCAAATTGTGTTATCCTCGACTCTTTGCATTTACACTAGCGTTGAGCCAACCAGCACAACACAAATAGTTCAGAAACCAAACAATTAAAACGCCTGAGTTAGCCTATCTCACCGTGGGGAGTGATGCCTGGTAATAAAACTAGGTAATATTTAACCAATTTCGCTCACGTCGATCCCATCGAACACGATTTATTTCCGTAAACACGTGACCCTGCGGGGCTATAGGGCCGCTGGCTAGTTGTCCGCTGGCCATGGAAGACTGCCGTTTTCCCAACGGGTTTCGCCTATAAATTCACACAAGTAGCTCCGTTTAAATAGTTAAGAAACACTTACCTGTCATTAGAGCAAATATCACACAGCAGAATCGGGGTACGACGAACTCCATAACTTTTGCTCTATTCCCAGACTCTCTCGAAACTTGGTCAGACGGACTTGTGGCGAATTTGAAAGAGCAGCTCACTCCACTG
Organism: Merlangius merlangus; assembly: GCA_900323355.1. Classification (NCBI taxonomy): domain Eukaryota; kingdom Metazoa; phylum Chordata; class Actinopteri; order Gadiformes; family Gadidae; genus Merlangius; species Merlangius merlangus. Next base: position 10,626 of record OOFH01001699.1, read on the forward strand.
AAGCATCCGAAACTCCGCTCCCTCCCTCGGCAGGTGCACACAGGAGGGCGCGTGTCACGTGACCTGTTGTTTTCATATTAGACCCGCGGCTGCCCCCTCCTGTTTGTTTTGAACGAAGACAAGCTACCTTTTCCATTTCCATGTCATGATTTCGGAAGTCCAGTGGGTGCACCAACGATTTGATCGTTTTAAGTTTTTTAAAATATGAATATATATCATAATTGTTAAGCTGTAACATTACAAACAGAAAAAATATGATTATTTTATAGTTCAGAGCATAACTTCTCAGTTTATGTAACTTCGATTTATCTTGCTAGCTAGTTCTGACAGAGAAACAACCAAACACAATTATTGAACTGTACATTGTCTGTTAGTCTCTGAAAGTCAAGAGTTTTATTATCAAAAGCACAGTACAACGTCCCATAGTACATTTAAATTCTTATGACAATGCAAGGGTATATCTGTTCTACAAAAACACTTAAAAGTGAGGAAACCGCTAGTTCTATTCTAGGTATAGTATGTGTACTTCCATTGTCAACGTGAGCCTGACAAACATGTAAAATGCCTACAGGTAGGCTGCATAGACTGCCGCGGAAGCCACAACAATTTTGTCCTACATGTCAAATATTTGTCACATAATGAACAAATGTTAGGACTATAGATTGAACTATAGAAATGTTTTATTGATGCATAGAAACAAGTAAATATAGTATCCTTTTAAAAAGTCTATACATTTTATTAGCCTACAATGAATAAATAATAGCGGACCCAAAAGGACGGAAGCATGTACAAAATTCACCCATAAAGAAAATTGATTCACCACCTAAATGCTACTAGCCTTTAAATACACCCAACAGGTTTATTTTAATATTCAATCTAGGGCTGGCAATAACCAAACAAACATTCATTATCCCAACTATTGTAGGTTTTTAACACCATATCAATAAAAATCACGATATGCTTAAGATTTCAAAAAAGGTATATGGCTATGTAAAGTATGGCATCAGTGTAAAACTAGTTTTCTTTTCTCTATGAAGTTTTCCCTCGTCTCCGACACTTCAAACCGCATAGTGGATCATTTTAAAAGGCATATCTTCTCATCCTAATTCATTTAGACTCTAAAACTGGGTATCAAGATGAGTCGATATCTTAATTTTGTGAAAATACAACACCAAACAAAGATAAACAATACTATGAATTGTTGCCCAGTACTAGTTCTAACTATTATAAATGGTCCAAAGTGCAGAAAACAGTTAATACAGATCAAAATTCTATCTAGAATAATTTATTAAAATAATATGGTCAATCCTCTAGTTTGATGTTACCCCCTAAAAGATAGTCAAGATTCTCCCTTCTAAAGATCCCCACACTCACTAGCCATAAGAGTGTGCCATGTTGTGCATGCCGCCCCAGTATCCATGCCCTGCTCCGTAGACCTCTGGAACCCAAACGTTGTGCCTTAAGGGGTGCTGGAGTCTGCCATGGGGTCGGACGCCATAGTGAGGCTGAACAGGTGGTTGACCCTTACCCACCGCCAGCTTTTTCTTGGGGTTCCATGTCGGAGCATTTGGGTTCATCACCTGTGAAATCGAAATATCAATATTAGGTTCCTAAAAGACAGAGGCAGGCTGGTGTGTTGCGTTTGACTCTCAGCTTGTGGGTTCAGGGTTCAAACCCCTATGTCTGCCCTCCGATACCCTTGAGCAATGTGCCCAGGGCATACCTGCTTATGCTCAGTAAGAGCCGAACAAAATATTTGGGACAGGTAACCATTTAAGAAAATGGTCTCTGATGGCCATTATTTCAACAATTTGGCAACTTCTCAATAACAAACCCTGGCGCCAAGCTGCAATTAGGTTGCAAATCGACCAGCTCTTCCTTGTTTAATCACTTGGTAATACAACGAATATGGCTCTAAGTGCAACCAACAACCTAATAAACACAATGTGTCCTTAAAGAACCTTGTGCAGCAGATTCTGTGTAGTCCAATATTGATTTTATGCTTCAAATGGTTCTCAGCCACACTGCGGAGCCACTCTGGATAAAGCACCTGCTAAAGGACTAAAGTGTCAAACGTTCCCGTAAACAAGTGTCAATAGCTTTCACCTGGTGTGTGGTGCAGCCAAGGGGTACGGTGAGGGCTGATGAGCCCGGAGTCTCCCTCAGTGTACAGTCTTCGTCAGAGGAGGAGCCAGAGCTGTAGTCTGATGTCACCCTCTCCAAGGCGCTGGTCACCTTCCTTGCGACCTCCTTCTCATCTGCCTCTCCCTTAGAGAAACTGGCCACTGAGAAATAGGGGTTTGTCTCACCGTACCTAAGGAGGAAAACAAACCATTAAACAACCAATATTGGTTGCTAAATTAGCCAATAAGGCTAAAGTAAAAGACAGAATTAATTGTTTGACAACAAGGCATGAGGACATGCAAAAATGACATAACATCCAGTATTTTCACAGCAAATTTCTATTTTTAGTTGGATGGTCAAATGATTGTTAAGAAACAAAAAATTCATACCAAATTTGTTGTTCCTCAAACAAAAGAATAAGGTTAACTATTTAATCTTCTAAATGCAGGTGCTTTAATTCTAAATAAAACATGGCAAGCAGGATTCTAAAAAATACTAAAAGCTACTGCCATGTAGTATCTTTGTATACTATAAATGAGAGAAAACGATTGCAGCGGTTCTAAAAATAACGATGCACCAATCCCTCCAGACTCACCTACAACACACCTCTCCAGGATCCATCCACAAAGTGAGTTCTCTGGGCAGGCTCAAGTCAGAGTACCTAACCTCACTCTCCTGGCAGGCCCGCAACAACACTGGATCATGCATCTGGAACTGATTCACTCTGATGCATCTAGAGAGCGAAAAATTAAAGTTGTCATTTAGTCTACATCACTTCAGTGGTGTTTTGGTTAGTTTGAGCATCATTTGAGACACCAAATTCACGTGAATATATTTGAGCAGCAAATAATATTACCGGAATGCTTGGCCCTGACTGGGGTTCTCTGGGTACCAGTGCCCTCTGAATTTCTCCTGCAGTCCAGCCGCCACCCTCTCGACCACTTTTTCAATTTGAGCAGAATCCAACTTTCCCCCCTTTTTAATGAGCCTCTTCAGGAAGAAAACCACGGCAGCAATTTCTTTCTTCATGTTTCACATCAGCTTCTTAACAATTTGGCAACCTCTGTCAATGATAATAAAGATTTAGGCAAGTGACCACCGATCTATTATTTAGGATAACCCGAAAACTACAAAACATTTGAGTCTGGATGACGTCACACGCCAACGGAATTCCAATGTGGCGGCAAGAAGTGATCCAGCGAGGCGGGCTGTGACGCACTACTTCCGTTTATCCATGTGGCACTTCAAATAGTTTACTGTACTCTGCCAGTTTGCTAAACATTGCACAAAGAGCTGTTAATAGCTTTCGGTTTTCATAAAAGTTACATTATATTACAACGTCATCCGCAACTATGTGACAAGTAAATCGCCTGAGGTCAGAACAGCGTTGATATAGCGCTAAGGCCCTAGCTCTGTCAGAGCGTTAAGACAAAGCAAAGTCTATAATGAACATTTATCAACATAATAATTTGTTCGTCGCTTTAAGGCGGTGTTTAAGACAAAGAAATGCTAGCAAAAATATTACCGTCACGCAATTATAAGAAGACAAACTTACTTTTCCCTGAGTTATCCAGCATGTGGGCACGATAGGAAACGGTGAGGTCCTGGAAGCTCTTGCTAGGACCTCACGTTTGACGCTACTCCGCCCACGAGGCTTTCATTCCTGCCCATAAAACGTACGGCGTATTTCCATTGGTTTAGAGGAAACACATGGATTAAACCGATTTCTGTCGAAGTAGATTTGCATAGTTAATCAGCTTTAAATAATTTGTTGTATTTTATCATGGTGGGTTCACACGACCGCACACGAACAGCGTCGGATGTGTATTGAGGAGGTCTATGTATAAGACTGGTGGTTATCTTGGATTTGGTTTGAGAGATGTAGATTCATTAATTATTACGTTTCATTAAATCAGTTCAACGTAAATATTCCAGTATTTTTCTTGTAATCCCGTGTTCAGCCTGAAAAGAAAAGGGATTTATCAGTAGCAGGTTTATAGTTGTTTAAACTTTTCCCCACAAGAGGGCACTCTAGCTCCAGCTACTACCAAATTAAACAAGTGTATGTTTCATGAAACTTTAGTTTACTTTATTGTTATGTTACTTTACTCTAAGATGCTGCTCAAGTAAGTAAATTCAGTTGGTTTGAGCGTGTAAATATGAACATTCAGGTCGATTTAAAGATGGCATAATGGATTATAAATTACTTTAGGAGGCCTTGCTGAATGAAATATTGTATATGCACATACACAGTATGTCCTATTGGAAAGTTCTGCATTATCATATTTAAATGAGTAACGATGAAAAGAGACCGACTCTGAATCCATGTTAAAAAAAATATTTATTTAAATGGTTTAGAAAAATAGTCGTATGCACAGGTCACGCAGGCTGCAAGCTCCATGAAACACACAATAAATACGATTTGTAATTCAATGCACAAGTAAAACCATACGCATCACAAGTAAAACAACTGGCTGTATAATCAGTTCAGAAGGAGTACAGGTGTAACCAGTATATGCAAACAAGAATTGCAGCTAATAAAAGGGATGCACCGCAGGCAACTGATGGTCACGATCTGAAATGTCCATATTTCCTCTGTAAACAAACCATAACAGCACTCAGATTTAAAAACAAAAATGCAAGTCCCCAAAAAAATCAAACATTTCATAAAGGATAAAAGCTAAAAAAACTAAAATATAGATAACACCAAACACACAGAATAAATCTCTCCAAACAGTTTAAAATTGACCAAAACAACCAGACTGAACCTCTTAAGACCCACAAAGGGTCAAACTTATTATATCTCTTATAAAGAGAACTTCATTTATACAGTGACAAATGCTATGCAAAGCATCGATTGGTATTCAACCCAAAGGTTTCCCTAACCTATTTCTTTCTGAAGTAGTTCATTGTTCTCCTTAGAGGAAAGCAAAAAAATATATATTGGCCTTTAATTCCATATTTTCTTCTTATATCATTTAGCTATATAAGGCTTCCTCTTTCCTTCCTTGCATAGGGGCACTACACGTTCCAAGCACAAATCTTTTTGGTTTCCTCCCCAGAATATCCTTCAAAACGAGACGGATGAAGATGGATGTTATGCAATCAAACTGGGAATATTTCCCCAACTGATCGTATGCTTGGCACACCGTAGGTTAATTGCATCCTGACAGTTTTACCGTCTTTTTTTAGTTGTAATTGGGCAAACGAGGCCAGGAAACCATTGTCCAACTTAATAGTATTGCTTAAGATTCAATTTAGCCCTCAATTATAACAAATTACCAAATGATAAGACATTTGACCAACCGCTTGTATAAAAATTACTTCTGATAATATTGCAGGAATTACAGTTTCACGTGACAAAAACAAATACAATTAAATAATCTGGTTGGTATTGCATGTGCATTTACACTGGATTCATCAAGCTTTAGCAAGGCGGGTGCTTATATTTCCAGACACAAATGTATCAACAACAGCTTTGGTTTCGTGAAGGGAAAGCACTAGTATTGATAGAATCCTTCCTCTGTCACTAAAGCGTTACAGATATCCACAGCATCTCAAAAGAATATGCTGCACAATTGAAATGAAAATAAGCCATCACTTTCTATCTTAAGCTGCAGATGCTTTACCAATTCTCCATGAGTAACCCTGCAAATACTGCCTGCCAAGGTCTGAACTCAGGGAGATCAAGTGTAAACCTTTTTTAAAACTGAAAATGTTCCAACTCTATCATGTGCTTTTTTTGGCTTACAATCACCACCAGCCTTTCAACCTCCGATTCTATCTTGAAGGCAACTCGATCCCCAATTTAATAGTTCTAGCCATTAAATAACAAAAACCGAGCAAACTGTGACTGCTCAGCAGTTTAGAACCGTATTAAAATGCAACATTATGTCAATCCAAAGGTTTAAAATACTCTTAGGCACTTCTTCATTCTCTATCCAATTGCTAAAGCAACAAAATGGGGAATTTAAAGCAAATAGGTAAATTTACAAATTTAATCTCCTAACCAAAGTTCTTTGAGATCAAATTAAATCTTAAGAAAAACAATTCCCAAAAGAAAGAATAAAAAAATTCTGCAAACAATTCAATTGTAAAATGGAGACCGGATGAACAGATGTCCCCAATTAATACCGTCGACTGCATAGAGGGAAGCATTGCCTTTGAGGAAATCACTTCATCTAGTAGCCAGACAACCCACCCAGGGTACTATTTACAGCAACATGTACAGCTCTCATTGTACCACTTATGAAGGACAACAGGGCCTTACAAAAACCCTACAACCTCCGGGTGGTCCAAAACAATGGCCTTGCCTTTCTTTTCCAACCTGGTCCCACCGTGGCTGCCACGATGCAGCCATCTGCCGTTGCTGGGGGCAACCCCAACGCGGCACAGCGTCGGCGTCTACCAAAGTCATTCAGCGTTCAACAGGAGGCGTGCTTCAGCCCGTTAAGTGGTGAGATGGAGGGGAGGGTAAGGCCCCCCAGCTCGCCAGGCTTCCCCTCTCACAGAGAGATGGAAGCAAAGAAAGGGAGAGGGAGAGAGAGAGAGAGGAGGAAAACAAGGAGAGAAGGCGGTGTGCGCCTCACTCCACGGGTGTGTTGCCGCTGCTGGCCTTGACCGCGGCCCTGCTGATGTGCAGCCAGGGCAGCTTGGCGCAGTTCTTGAAGAGCTGCTCGATGGCCACGTGACGCACGTGCAGCTCCGACGCCAGCGAGTCCTTCTCCTGCACGGCTGCCGTCAGCTCCTCAAACACCTCTGGAACGAGCGAACGAGAGAGAGAGAGAGAGAGAGAGAGAGAGAGAGTCAGTAAGAACAGAGTCCTTAGTACTTTCCTTTAAATACGTAAGGTCACACACATACAACCGATCACTAATGCCTGCCACACACATAAAGATTTTATAAATCTCAACCGATTTTTTATCTGTGAGAGACCCCACACATGAAGATAAAAAATCTGTGATTTAACAGTTTTGATCGTATTGTGTGTGGTGTCCTGCGATATTCCAAACACAGCACACCACACACATAAAGATTTGTCTTCAGACGCACTAGAATCTTGTCCCTCAAGCAAGAAATCTCGCGTGAACAAACGTGATCTGATGTAGTACTCTGACTGACCTGTGGGGGCAGTCACACCAAAAATAGTCATTGAACTAACTACAAGAAGAAGTGAAGAAGAGCGAGTGTAAACCGGTGTAAACTCATGGAGGACCAGCTGGATACCGACTGCATGATGGTGGTTTTGGGATTAATCCTAACTGAAAAATCCCAAAGCAAAAGAAAGAAGAGACTTTGGACTTTGTACAAACACTCGTGTGTTTGCCAATGTTCGACAAGTTTATCCTCCATATCGGAGGTCCATCTAACTTTAACTGTCTTCGCCATATTGGTGGTAGCAGGGATATCGTAGCCATGGAGATGCTCGTTATAATTCCGTGTTCAGTCAGCTCGCTCTTTATTGGTTAAATTCAATATTACGTCACGTTGGAGACTCCCGATTGTCGGCTTCCCCCCCACACAAGACGAGACACCACAACGTTCTCCGCCGATAATCGTAAATATTGAACATGTTTAATACTTACGATTATCGGCGCCGACTGATTTCGGAGCCGATTGTCGGCCGAATTTCACTCTTAACACACCACACACTACAAGAGAATCTTATAAAATAATCTTAAGAGCTTAAGATAATCGGGCGATGTCTGTCCGTGGTCGGAAGGGGGAAAATCGGGGCAAAATCAGCCCGATTATCTTTATGTGTGTGGCAGGCTTTAGTGAACTATAATGTGCCAG
>OOFH01001814.1:7664-21421 GCA_900323355.1 Merlangius merlangus
CTGTCACTCACACGGTGGACACACACACACACACACACACACACACACACACACACACACACACACACACACACACACACACATACACAAACAGGAGTGTGATGATAAATATACCGGGTACAACTTTCTAGAAGGAAATATAGAATATAGAAAATCAGGCACCAAAATAAGCAAATTCTTTGTGACACATTTACTGTGATGCTGTGTACGTGATACATACATGTTGTCCAAAATAACAGCATAACACTAATTAACTAACAAACTAACTCATAACTGAGTTGGTAAATTGTGCTATACATAGATCAATTCTCCCATCCCTTGCCACCTTATAATAGCCTACTACGTCTACAACATGACACACCAGGTAGACTCACCTGTCGAGATTCACCCTTGCCGTAGTGTAGCCATGTAGAGAAGTCTTCGCAGTTCTGCTCCAGGAGATCGGATTGCTTCTCTCTGCTCACCAGGCTGAGGGCTTCCTTCACGATGGCGTAGTCGTCCGGGGGTATGTACTTGTCGCCCATTTAATTGTTGATTTTCCAGTTGCTATCTTGAACAGCTTCTTTCAGTCTTTCTTTCTTTACAATGGCTTTCTTATTGGTCTGGCCTGACTGGAGAATTACACTTGTTCCTAGATCTTATAAAGACAAAAGAAAAATGTGTGCATATCCCTTACATGTCTTGTATTTTGGTGATATATTAAAGAGCTGGATTATGTTTTTTTGTTTTATCACTTTATAAAAATATAACATGAAGACCTCTTGAAGTAGGAAGTGTGCAAAATATGTAAAGATGTCATCTTCATTTGGTTCATGATTTAAGAGAGCCTTTTTCTTTTTTTTTACAAACCTTAATTTTTGGTCCCCCCCCCCCCAGGTACTTGGTGCCCTATGCACTCTGCGTACTCTGCGTATAGGGAGCGGCGGGCCTGCCCCTGCCCTAACCTTACCCCCGCCTCCCCCTGCCCTTATCTTAACCCGGCTGAGGTGGGGCCTCCACTTGGAGTGCCTCGATCCCTGAGTCAGGTGGTCTTCCCCAACAGGTAACCCCTGACATCAAGGGCGGCAGCCACAGACACGCATCATACATCATGCATCATCATACATCATCAGCACATTTACACAAAACATCATACACATACACTCCAAACTGAAACACAGATTCGCACGCGCACAACACAACAATCCCACTCCAAAACCATAAATAATATCAGCTTACAGGAAAAACCGGAACCTCCAGGATGTCCTGGTGCGGGCCCGCCTCTCACAGACATTAGAAGCGCCCCCTCTCCACACCAAAGCCACTTTTAGCAGCTGGCGGTCATTCGGAACCAGCACGCCTCAACCTCCACGCCCTATTAGACAAAAACTCACCATACAGGACAAAAACATAATCTACGCCATCACATGCTCCGAATGCCACATCATACAGTATATGTAGGCCAAACAAAGCACACTATAATCAGCAGACTTGAACAGCACTTATATACTATACACATTCACACTCAACACTCAAATAGTCCAACACTTCCAAACACACCCCATTACCATCACTATTCATCACTGGGCTGGAGAAGAAGGCGTGCTGGTCGGACAGACAGAGTAAGGCGGCGGAGCATAGGTGGATAGCCAAACTTAGGACACTTCCCCCCTTGGGCCTGAACATCAGGGAGTAGGGGCCGCGCTGGGCTGTTGCCGTGGGCGCTGGGACATCCTGGGACTCCTCCTTAGCGGGTTCCATGCATGGCATCGGGTCGATGTTGCATGTTTTTATCCTTACTGTGTGCTTCCTTCACAACATGATTTATTGAGGCCGTCCACCTCTTTTACTCTTCCATTTATTCTGTTGGAGGCTTATTTTATGTGAAAGGATGGTATGAATGTGTGAATGGTTTTACTATGCCTTATTTATCTTTATTTTATATACCCATTAATTTATTCAGTTGTATCTATTTTGCACATTATCTGCCAGCACTTATTTTTATCTTGTGTGTTTTTAATACTTCTTGCATGCTTTTACCATGTTTTTTATGTATATCTATATGTATGTGCATTTTTTACAGTAAAGAAGGGGCTCCTGCATTTTTCACCCATGAATTCTTCGGAGATTGCAGTGTGCTCTTTTTTATTCCTATTTATTGTATTTATGCGCATGATTTACTATCTATGAGAGGGTGTGTATGGATTGGGTTTGGGTGTGTTGATATTTAACAGTTGGACTATGACTAATGGGCTATTGAGTCATAGCCCATGAGGGCGAGAGGGATAATTGTTTTAGTAAAATTAAACTCTAGTAGGGCAGTAAAAACATGAAAACATATCCAGAAAATAATTTAATATCGCTATATTAGTTATAGCCTACTAGTAGCTCAGCCAATCAAAACGCAGCATTAGTGATAGCCCACTAGTTGAATTTTACTATATGGATATACAGTATGTGTGTGTCTCTCTCTATACATGTATTTTTCTATGAATGGGTGTGCGGGCGGGGTCCTCGGATCCCCCCCTTTTTTTTTATCCTTTTAAAATGGAAGTGTATTTATATCGACCCGATTGCTGTGCTGGCTGCCCCACTATGGGTGGGGCATCCCCTTGGCCCTTCACCGGGACGCCAAAATAGGAAATAGAACAGAAAGTATACTTACCTTTGCTCCGCGCCTCCTCAGACCCTAGCTGCTGCTCCTCCTGCTCCTCCTTCCCTTCCTCTGGTTTTATTCAATCCCTTCAGAAAAAGAAAAGAAACACAGAAATGAAAAAAATTACAAAAAATAAAAAAAAATGAAATGAAAGGATTGGGAGATGGTGTGCCAGTGCACCCAGGGTCGCATGAAAGACAAGAGCTGAACTACAATATAAAAACCTAACCTAACCCTAACCCTCTCAGGATAGACCTCTGCACCGCTTGACCAAACACCCCCTGATTGTTATATTGCTGCAAGTAACACATCCGTCTTGACAAACACAACACCCACGGGGCGGGGATCCCACTAAAGTGCTTGGTAAGTACCACCGCAATCTTGACAAACACAACAGCCCCTACTAATTTTTTTGCAAATGACACGTATGAAACCCCACTACTCATTTTAGGATGACATACACCGAGGGGAGTACCTACTGGACCTAATGAGTTGCAGACTTTGTGGAGCCTTCCTCTATTAAGACACAACAACACGTCGACTTTCACCTAACACACACACACACACTCAAGACTACGGTCAACTTTCACCCATATAGGCATGCCCCCTCGCGCGCGCGCGCACACACACACACACACACACACACACACACAGAGGCCTCCCACCCCCGCAACCCTGAACAGAAACGGAAGTCCTCTCGAATTGGCATTAGGGGTGTACCTTATGTACTACTAACGATAAACTCAACTGAAGCCTCATCCTAGAGAAAACCGCGGCGGATGCAGCCTATGTCTGAACTTAAATTGTTGGCCTATTTATTCAAAACATAAACAATTTATTCTTTATCTAACCTCTAGGCTTGTCAATGTAGATCTGTGTGTAACTTCGTAATAAAGAGTGTGCCCGGCCCATAACACTCACAAATCACCTTTGGCAATCCTTTTCTCAGACAGAATAGACTACTACTATCCAACTTACTAGAGGGCTAAATCAATAAGGTGAATGCCCTAATAATCTATCACACACACAGAATACAGAATACATAAATAATAGAATGCTACTATATCAGACTATCAAGTCTTGGTCCCGACTTAAAATAAAGTGCATAACACTAGAGAGTAAATAGCATAATAGTAGAGAGTAAAGTGCATAACAATGCTCTGTGAATTAATTGTCCTCATTAAATATAAGAGCGCTCTGTTTTGCTATGTCGTCTTTCCAGCTCAGCTTCTGTGTGCGACACTGAGCTCCAATTTAATTCAATTCAAATCACTTTATTTGTCCCTGAGGGGCAATTTAAAGGGGGCACAGGACAGTAGCTTAAAAAACACAAGACACAGTCAACAAACATAAGCAACCACACACTGTGTAATCAACAACACACGCATCACACTCACACCCATTATAAAGTGCATTGCAGCATGTTGTGCTGCATGTTAAATTGGTGGTCAGCATTAAGGAGCTGGACAGCCCTGGGGATGAAGGTTGCCTTCCTCCTTTGTGTCCGACAGAATGGAGAGCGGAGTCTGCATCCTGAGGGGAGCCACTCAAACTCAGTAAACTGGATATGGGAGGGGGCCTGAAGGATCTGCATCCTGAGGGGAGCCACTCAAACTCAGTAAACAGGATATGGGAGGGGGCCTGAAAGATCCTACGGGCAGATTTTACAGTCTGTTGGTCATATAGGGGGGGAGAGAGCTCGGACAGGCTGCCCAATGATCTTTGAGCAGACCTTAACCACATTCAACAGGCGGTTCTTGTTTTGCAGGGTGATGGAGTGGAACCGGCTAGTGAAAGAAAAGGTTATTACATTTTCAATGAAGGCATAATAGAATGTGGTGAGAATGTCCTTATTGAGCCCAAATGATTTCAGCTTCCTGAGCAGGTCTCTGAGGGCACTTTTTAAGGATTTCCTCTGTGTTAGAGGAGAACTTTAGCAGGTTGTCAAATACCGTTCTTAGGTATTTGTATCCCTCTTCTGTCTCCACTGGCTCCCCCTGGATGATAGTGGTGACTGCCTCAACCATCTGTTTCTGTTTGGGGGAGAAGGTCACAATCATATCCTTGGTCTTAGTGATGTTGAGCTCAAGACCAGAGCCTTCACACCATTCTGTAAAGTCCTGCAGAGCTGAGCTGTGATGTTGTGTGCGGCTGGGAAGCAGAGACAGGGGGACTGTGTCATCAGCGAATTTCACAAAGTGACAATCAGGCTGGGTGGATCTGCAGTCATCTGTGTAGAGAATGAAGAGGAGAGGGGAGAGGACAGATCCTTGTGGAGAGCCCGTGGAGGTGATGACTACATTAAACTACAGTAACCTGTCATTCATTCATTTATAAGTGTTACATAAAATGTTATATTACACATATTGTTTTGATAAGAGTGATTATTGCTGGGTTACAGTTTCTGTTCTGTGTGTTGACCTCACTCCCCACTCCAGCTGGCCTCGTGAGTGTACAGCTTATTGCTCAGGCTTCAGGTACATAGTTAGGAGGACTATAAACTGCTTCTTCCCCTCAGCTGTCAGACTGCTTACAAAATACCCATCCATATCTCATACTGCCTAGTCTCCCTACTACTAAGTCAAACGTTTCTCCACTACCTGCACTTTACTGTATAACCGTTGTAATTAACTTTTGCTGCACAGATACCCCCACCTACATTTCGTTGCGTTGTAACCTGTTACTGTACAATGGCAATAAAGTGAATCTAATTAATCTAATCTAATCGTGACATTACACTCCGCACATTACTGTGATGCACATCTTAATGAAACAAGAACATTTCATATACATTTTAATTCCTAATTTGTTGTTCTTTATCAGTAGTTTATAAATGTAGATGTAATGGCAATTGATGATTTTTTATTAATTTGGGTCCTGGGGAGACATCAAATCTGTCTTTTGGGTCTCGGGAAAGAGGGTTTGGGAGCCCCTGAACTAGATACATATATTACCTAAAGAAGATGAATCACACAATTCTCATGGTAACTCTTTATTGATATAAACAAGGTTTTGTTAAGTGTAAAAGAAAAAAAAAGATTACTTTTTTTTTAATATTATTAAAAAATATACATTTTCACCACATGTCTTACTTTTGAATGACTATAGCAAATATTTATCTACATTAAGCATGTTTATTTATTATGAAGGAATCTTATGAAAGAATTATCAATATTTATATATTGATAATAATATATTGACAGTCCGGACAGTTTCATGGCTGACACAGCCAGAGCAGGAGATCAAAACTTATTGTAAAATAAGTTAATTACGAATACATCTTAAGCAAACCTTTTCTCAATCTAAGTAGGTTTGATTATTTCCCTTCATTAAGTTTTAATGCAGAGTGCAGTGGAGATATTATGCTTGACTCTCAGAAAGTGCTTCAAACAAGATGATACATTCGTTTTCATAGGAAGCATGTTACCAATACTTGTGTGCAGGAGTAACATATTATCATATTGTGGTTGTTTCATGGGGAAGTCTGCAGTAAGAAAAACATTGGCGAACCCTTTCTTAAAATACATTGAAAACAGGTTATATTCTTCCTATTAAGTGAAGAGATGGTATCATTTGGCAGCCGGTTTTAGATTTTTTTCAGATGAACAATAATAACAAATAAAACCCCAGTCCTTCATTAGGTTACTTTATCTGTTGAAATCCATCTTACTCTTGTCTTAAAGATATTGCATCTTCATTATTGGAAGAGATCCATGGGCTTCTGCAGAACACGTGACAGAAGGAAAACACCTTCTTAGTTGTGCTGCGAGTAAAAAGTAAGTAAGCCTGTTAGTAAAGTTAGTAAAAGTTAAAAGTTGGAAAATGGTTCAATCATTTGCTGGTGGTAATCAAGCACCTCCCGATCAACAGATGTCAATAACGCCGTGTTCTCTTCTTCTCTTCTCCTGCCTCCAAAAAGGACTTGACCACAACACCCAAAACGACTGCGGCTCCGATTGATACTGCGGCAGTCCCGACTGCCTGGCGCACCTGTGGTGGGTGGTTCGGGCACAAGGAGAGCGCAGGAACTTTAGTGGTTAACAAAGACTACCATCACACACCAGAACAACACTGCGTCAAAGGAAAACCCAAACCTAGAACCACTTATTTAAGATGAAATCTAAACAAATCTCCACCAAACAGATTAATAGCCGTTATTTGGCCATAATAGCTGTTATTTATTAGGTTATGTGTCATGAAGTGAACTGGATTCACATGAATCTTTATCTGAAACAGAGAATTTGGATTTCCATGAATTGGACTTTGAATAAGCATAAGTTGTCAATCTAATATCTGTCAGGAATAACCCTGACATACATTTATTATTGCTCTTTATGATTGGTTTAAAATAGTTTGATGTGACATGTGACAGATAGGATAATCCCTATTGTTTGGATCCCAGTAGGGAAATGTAGGATGCAAACAATGGCAATTATACCTATACCATGAATTGTGTTTCATACTCTCATGTGTGGGTTCTGTCTCCAATGTTATCACCACAACCCTTGTGGTGATAACAACTTCATGAAAAAAAATATATATAAAACACAAATGCAAAAGCAGTGCCATTCTGCAAGGCATGGGGCAAAGACGTGACGCTACATCATAGGCCTACCTGTTGGGACTGGGCCTTGCCGTAGCGCAGTTCGGTAGCAAAGTGCTCGCAGTTGCTCTGGAAGACACTGTAGGGCAGCACGGCGCCCACCAAGCGACGGGCCTCCTGCACCACCAGGTCCGCACGCCGGGGCTCATACTGGCCGTCCAGGATGTTGTTGATCCTCCACTCGTCGGTCCCCACTACTTCCCAGAACCCAGCCCGCGTCACCAGGGCTCTATCGCAAACGACGGACATCATGCTGTTGGCTCCAGCCCCTGGGTTCTCCGCTACAGTCAATAGAGCACGAAAAGCGCTTAGTGAAGGATCCAATACAAATGTAATATTATCTTATTGAAGCTCATCTTATTTCAAGCTGATTAGCCTGGCTATGCACAGATTTTGTTGGGGTCCGCTTCTGGTGAAGGCTGTGTTCCGTGGAGTCACTCACAAGGAGGTGCCAAATGGACAACGAATCCATCGCCAATGTAAACAGCCCAGTGCTGGTAGGAGCCACGGAAGATCTCTATCAGGTCTCCTGGCTGCGGCTTAACTCCAGACTAGAGATTTTGTTTTGCAGGGAGAAAAGATTTTGGAAAAAGATTTTAATATTTCGTATCAATACATTCTTTCCTGTCGTGATGAATTTCATCGTGTCCACCATGGTGTCCACAACGAAAGATGTATATCAGCTTTTCAGGCTGTGGGTCCATTTGATGGTAATTAAACATAGATATAATTGAGTTTGATATTACATTGAACAGTTTGGACTTACTCACCGCGGTTGACACCTCATTGCCCATTTTCCTTAAAGAAAAGAAATTAGCCATAAAAACTGAAATAACAAAGGGTTGAATATTAAAATGAGATTATCATAAAAAACAGTCATCACACATTATAGGCTACTTCAAATAGCAAATTACGTTTTAGACTATTCTTATTGTATCTTTGTCATCACTTCTGTGCTACAGAAAAAAGTTTAAATGCAACAGTTGAACTTTGATGTCTTTCTTCTTAACATCCCGTATGGCAGCCTATGTCTGAACCTTAATTGTTGGCCTATTTATTTTGAACAGATTTTTTCTTACCTCTTTGCCTGTCAGTGAAAGTAGCAGAAATGCGTGTACCTGAAGAGGAATTGAGATATATGCTCAGGCATTGCTTTTCGTTTCGATTCGTTTTGTGGGAGCGGCTCGCTTTGGAGGAGGTGGAGGTTCCGAACGTCACAGAACAATTCATCTTATTGTCTTCCCAACAGTGACTCAACTTGCCCATGAAACGAACAAATCACCTTTGGCACTACTTTTCTCAGAAATAGAAATAGACTAAGTTTAAATCGAACTTACTATATATAGGCTACATCAATAAGATGAATACCCTAATAATCTATCACAAACACAGAATGTATACTACAACATAGCTGCTAGATACATTTATTTCCGAAAGAAAATGCATCCCACAATTTTCACATCAATCTTTATTGATATAAACAACAGGGTTTATTTAAGAAAGAACAAAACGTCAAATTTTACCACAAGCCTTACAGTCGAATGACTCTAGTTGACCATTAGTAAGATAAAAGTTTTCATAGGAAAGTTGTTTCCAATACTTGTGTGCATCATATTATGGTTGTTTCATGGGGAAGTCTGCAGTAAGAAAAACACTGGCCAGCCCCCCTTTAAATAGATTTTATGGGAGAAATCTACTATTGGATAATATGTAATTATTATCTATACGCTATATGAATCTAATAAGTGTGGAGAAACATTGAGTAAAAACGGTACCACTCTCCCCCAGTACAGCTGCAGTGTGCAGCCCTTACGGCTGCCACGTGGCGAGGTGAAGGAGTGGGTGGGCCTCTGGAGCTGCTGCTCCTTATATGGAGCACAGAGGAGAACCACAGGGAAATACCATAGGAAAGTTATAGTTTCACTTTCAGTTTCTCTAACTGCTAGTTGGTGGGTGTGCCTTTTCCCTGACCCCCTTGGGGAGGTCAAAGGTCAAAGGATCCAATTGAGGAGTCGCCACTACGTCTCCCCAAATTATAATGGTCAATGATCTAATCCAATAATGTTTATCTAAAAGGACAGTTTCCTGTGTTCAGATCGAGTAGCAGAATGCATCAGGGGATCCCTGCTCCCTTGTGACCGGTTTACCCCAGGGTCAGAGGTTAACGTTAGGGACTGGGAACAGGTGGGTTGGCTGGACAGTACAAGGAATAGGAGACAGGGCTTGGATGATGGAGGGGAAACAACATGTGGATTATTCCATCGCACATCATGAGCAATACGATAGATTAATGGTGAGCAGAGAGCAGTTCTTAGCGTCCTGAGACCTGTCTGCCACTGTATAGGAAGGCCTTGCTTTGGACAGTGCATGAGTTCTCCTTGAGAAGCTCTTAGAGAGACGCAGGGCAAACTCCCGTCTGAGGCCTCGGATTATTGTATGTTTGTTGAATGTTATTGTATGTTTATTACTCAAATAAATTAGCCTTATTGTTAGCAATTCAGATTACTCTTTAGTCTTAAATAGTATATGCAGAAACGTTTGGAGTGGTGAACATTCCCACCGCAGTTACATATTATCATATTATGGTTGACTCATTGGGAAGTCTACAGTAAGAAAAACAATTACCAGCATCCTTTAAAAAAGATTGAAAACAGGTTATATTCCTTTTATAAAGTGGAAAGTACGGTATCATTTGGCATCCGGTTTTAGATATTTTTCAAATGAACAATAATAACACTCAAATGCAAGTCCTTCATTAGGTTACTTGAACTGTTAAAAATCAATCTTACTCTTGTATTAAAGATACTGCATCCTCATTATTGGCAGAGGCACCTTCTTAGTTGTGCTGCTAGTGTAGCTTTACAATCACACCAAAAGCTGTAAAGAGTTTTGAGCGATAAATGCCCGTTCACTTTCTATTAGACATGAGCGATAAAGCGATAGGAGTGATAAAACGCTTGAGCGAAAGCTGTAAAGCTGAAAAGCTGTAAATGAGAGTTGAAAACAGCTCAACTCTATGCAAATGAGCTAGTAGCGTTTCGGGTGTAAACGACCTCCAGCCAATCGGAATGTAGAGGTCTCTCGCCGGCGTGGGTCTGAGTAACTATACACACCCGAGCGATATGAGCTGTTAATAATTTTGACAGCGTTTTTAGCTATTCGGCGATTTTGCATCTTTTACAGCTTTTGGTGTGAACGTAGAGTAAGAGTTAAAAGTTGGAAAATCATTGCACCTTAATGCCAGAAAGCACAATTCCTTCATTATTAAAAATTATTATATTTTTTTTTTTACAATCCACCCACTGAATTCTAAAAAAATGTATGTGTCAATCATGTTCTGCTGGTAGTAATCAAGCCCCTCCAGATCAACAGATGTCAATCACTGCGTGTCCTTCTTTTCTTTGCGCCCGCCTCCAAAGATGGCCCCAGCCAGAGCCACGAGACCCAGGCCCACCACTGTGGCCACGCCCGCTGCGAAGACAACCTCGCCTGCCCTGCGCACCTGTGGTGGGAGATTCGGGCACAAGGAGAGCACAGGGATTTCAGTGGTTAACCAAAGACTACTATCACACACCTATAACTTATAGGCTATAACTTATAGCCTACTAGTAGCGAAAACGCCGGGTTTGTAAACAAAAACAATGGCGGCTGCTTCGCGTTTTGATGAAGTTTCTGACGATTTTATAAGCTCAAATTATTTTCCGGATATGTTTTCATGTTTTTACTGCCCTTCTAGAGTTGAATTTTACTAAAACAATTATCCCTCGAGCCCATTCGGGTGAGAGGGATAATTGTTAAATAGCTGTTATTTAGTAGGTTGAAGGTCCCATGGCATGAAAATGTCACTTTATGAGGTTTGTTTACATCGCCTCCCCGGACAAGGAGGCCCTGTAGGCGGCGGAGAAGACGCCGGCTAAAGAGAGGCTGCAGAGGAGGCGCCAGAGAGAAGCTAATCAAGGCTCCTCACCGCGCCCCACTCCCCAGCCTTTGGTCTCTGGCGCACAAAATGGACAACTACGCTTGTGGATTACAACCTGCAATAAGATTACGGACACAAACATTATGATCTTCACTGAAACATGGTTGCACGACGGCGTTCCAGACTGCGCTGTCGGACTAAAAGGACGTCACTGCATCCACTCTGACAGAACAGCTGACTGAGGTAAATCACGTGGAGGGGGTCTGTGCATCTATATAAACAAAACCTGGTGTACAGACAACCTTACCATCGCTAAGTAAGCACTGCCAACATTGAATTTCTCATGGTTAAAAATAGGCCCTTCTACCTTCCAAGAGAATTCACCTCCATTATAACAATCGCAGCTTACATACCACCTGATGCTGATGCCAAGCTAGCTATCAAAGAACTACATGCAGCCATTAGCAATCAACAGACACAATACCCGGAGACTGCTTTCATCATTGCTGGAGATTTTAACCACTCCAACCTAAAAACTGTTCTACCCAAATTCTACCAACACGTTTCCTGCCCCACAAGAGGAGATAAGACCTTAAGACCAGGTCTACAAAAAATGTCATCAAAGAAGCGTACAAGGCCCCACCTCTCCCCCACCTGGATCGGTCAGATCACATCTCTCTGTTTCTCCTACCCAAATATCACCCCCTCATCATGCGAGTCAAGTCAGTGGAGGTTTGGCCCGAGGGCGCAGATTTCAAACTTCAACACCGGCTTCACACCAACTGGCCTGACTTTGCTGTAACAGACACAGTAGACCCACACGCAGACATCGACTCCTACACCTCCTCTGTTTTGGATTATATCAAGAATAACATAAACGACGTGACCACCATGAAACGGATCACAATCTTCCCTAACCAGAAGCCGTGGATGCCGTGGCAGGTCCGCCTTCTGCTAAAGGCACGCAACAAGTGGTGTAGTCTACGTGATACGCAGGAATACGCCGTATACCCACTAGGAACGCACCAGGAATTGCGTATACCCACTTAAAAATGTGCACGGATACGTATCAATCGTCCTGTGACAGATCTTTCAGTTCTGTGTTCATTTTTTCGCAAATGCTGGTTGGGTAGAACTGCAATAAAATACTTTTAGCAGGGGAAGTTATCTCCTACATAAAATTCCCCCTGCGCGGTCGCGTTCTGCCCTGTCTCTGTTACGAAGCGCGAAGCTGCCCCTGCATCTCTGCATGTTAGTTGTCGGGCCGAGCCCCTCCTTCTCGCGCTGTGATTAGCAACCAGCGTGCGAAATACGGGAGGGGGCGGGGGGGGGCTCGACCCCCCCGATATACCAATGAGACTCCCTGAAAGCCTCAAAAGCAACCTTTTAGGGGGGTCTCAAATTTTGTCCAAAAAAAAATATAGCCTATATATTTTATCATCAGTCATGGTCACTTATAAAGTTTTTAAGCTCACCAGTATTCAGAATTCAAAAAATCATTTATTGACAAATGTTATTTTTTTGCCAAGCGGAGCCCTATGTGCGGATGCAAATTAGCCATGTTCGCCAAACAGAAGAAAGACGTAATGATGAAAAGTCATACTAAAAACGTCTAGTAAGTGAAAGCGTTGTGATGATAGAACTGGGACATATAGGGTGCACTGTGCATTAGATGAGTGTGTGCGACTGTGTGCATACATGTCCTTTCCGGCTTCGGCATACTGCATGGTTATGAAGGCGTTGTGGTTAGTTGTGGTCTTAGTGATGCAGCCTAGCCTTGCAAGTTTGAGTAGGCCTAATTGTTAACTTGCATGCGAGAGAGAGAGAGCGCGAGAGAGAGAGCGCGAGAGAGAGCGCGAGAGAGAGCGAGCGCACCTGCCGTGGTGATGTTTGGCTTGTTGTGTAAAATGTTGTCAGCATCCGCCGTGGTTGGACGAATGTGCATTGTGTATGTGTTCAATGTATCTGTCTAATTTGCTGTAGATGGATGGTTAAATAATGTCACACTCTCGGTCATATTGCAGGCTTTCATTCGCAAGTGCACTGATTGCGTGCCAGTCTCCGATAGGCTATATGTGGCATTTATTCAGTTGTTGATTGCTCTTCAAGTTCTAACTGTGCCATATTGGTGCCAATTATTGTTGTGTTTGCATTGTAATGCACAACTTTGCCTCTCCTTGTTATAAAACATAGCGCATCCAAACAACTTTAGCCAATGCAACCTCCTATGTCAGTACTGATATAGGCTAAAGTGTTTCTTTATGAATAGGCTACTATAGCATATCGGATTATCAACAATTATTGTGTGCGTGTGTGTGTTGTCATATGGCTATAGAATGATTGCTTTGCTTGCATCCATGGAATATAGTAATCTTATAGGCCTACTGCATATTGAGATAATTTAGATCGGTATTGCGCAACAATCAGGGTATTTCGCCCACTGTTAGCAACCCACACAGATTGAAAGTTAAACGCGGGAACAATTGGCATAACAGTTAAAACAACTGGATACAACGATAAAAAACACAACACAAACACTTAAAGAGTCCCAGGCTACATGCTACAATAACATTCAACATTACAATATGAAAAGCAAACTA
>OOFH01001894.1:5714-16028 GCA_900323355.1 Merlangius merlangus
TTCAAGTATTACACACGCATTGAACACACACACACACACACACACACACACACACACACACACACACACACACACACACACACACACACACACACACACACACACACACACACACACACACACACACACACACACACACACACACACAAATAGGGGAGGCAACCATGCAAGGCGACAGCCAGCATGTCGGGAGCAATTAGGATTATGGTAGGGTGTCTTGCTAAGGGACACCTCGACAATCAGCTAGGAGGATCCGGGATGAACTAGAAAACTTCCGGTTGCAAGTCAACCTGCCATACCCCCTGAGCTAATCCGACCTGACAAATTGTCAAAGTCAAATTGATGCTCCTGAAATGCTCCTTAAAAATTCAGCATTGCATAGGGTTATGTTCACAGATGTTAAAAAAAAGTACATTTTTGGGTTTTTTCTCGGGTTCATGTTTTCACATGACTTTGATGTGGAAGCGTGGTGAAGGAAAGAGGGCTTTATTGGGCACTCGGTCAAATGTCCCATTGGTATGAGCTGTGTTTACTGTGACTGTAGGCATGTACTAGGGTGCAAGCTACGCGTCCAAGCTTCAAGCGTGGGAAAAAAACAAATCCGAATCATTAACAATTAAAATATACACGTAAAAAGAATAATCGTAAACATTAGTAAAACAACTGCAATATTATTAATAACATTTGTGAAAATTACTGTATACAATTCAGAAAAATGTGGTTAATTAAAAAGTGTATCATGAGAAACATTTCCAGATCGAAGCCTATATTTTTCATATATTTTTCTATGTTCACCAGAGCAATGCTTTTGGCATCAAGCTGACTCCATAAAGATGAGGAGACAGATTTAAAATATTGGGACATCAATCACACATCAGAAGGGAACACAGCCGATGTGGACTAGTTTGTTCAGCTACTCCTAGGTGAAGGCAACCACTGAGCAAAGCGCCAAACTCAAAGGTAATGGATGTGTCAGGAACCAAACAAGGACAAGTCACACACCTGCCCTCTATCAGCGGGCGTACCGTTTAACTCCGGTCACCCCCTTTCTTTTCTTCTTCTAATCCTTTTTTCCCCTCCCGCTCTTTTTTCTCCTCTGTGCTCATTTCTCTCTCCCTTTGTCAACTGGAGCTAAAGTGAATGCAAGCCGCAAACTCCAAGCTCAGCAAGTCCTTCTTAACCAAACCCCTGCTTTTGTACACTCGCCATCTATCGAGTCCTTGAAGTGCCTCTCTGCCTTGATTTTCTGTGTAGTTCAACAAAGTAAGTTTTAAATACATCTGCTTGGAAAAAAGGGCCCCTGGATGCTTTTCATCGCAGAGATGATGTGTCTAAAATTATCCTCATGAGAATAGGAAAATGAGGAGTGATTGTGAAGAAACGTACTTAAGTATTTTACTGTACAACTAAAGGGCATTAAAAAGGCATTCTCATCACACACTTTGAATTGACTTACGATAAACCAAATGCATATACTGTTTACTTATAACTGTATTATTTGTATATATACTATCATGAAGCGCAGTCTACAGCATGGGAAAATGCATGGTGCATCTGTAAAGATGCAAATGGCTTAAGGGTTATCTGCTAATGAGCTTTTCACAAACCGTGTGGACTTGAGTGGTGGAGCAGTGTTGCTGTTAGGGCTGGTAACACAGCCACGTGAAGGTAAAAGTCGAGGGTAAGAGTGCCTCGTCACAGGAGTGGAGGTAGGGCTTTTTGAATGGTCCCTTGGGCCCTCGTAAATGAACACACCATTTTCAATTTGGGTTCCCGAGTGAATTGTGCTACTAGTAACTAGGGCAAGTTTAATAAAGGTGGAGTGTGTAGAATTGAGTGGCTTCCCACGCAACAGACTTGGCAGAAACGCATAATTAGTGTACAAACCCGGGAAAATAAGAATTGTGTGTGTCGTGTTTGTTCGCTTAGAAGGAGCTCTTTATGTCTACATAGAGAGCGGATCCCCCTCCATCGGTTGCAGACATGTTGCATCTTCATGTTTAACAGTAGCCCAGGCGGACACACCGCTCCAGAGAGAACACTGTAAACTCAATAAAAAAACGTGTTTTGGCTTAGAGTTCTAGATAAGAAGGGGGTTCTCCATGGCTATGACCCATTTGTGCTACGTTTTTTAGTAACGTGGTTGTGTATGTGTGTTATAATGGCCGATGTAGTACATTAATTGCACTTTAATTAACTGCTGGCCTTACGAAGCTAGCAACAATTTCAGGCACACCGTGCAGTTACACTACGAGTGTTCTAGAAGCTTAACCTTCTCCTGGATGCATCTCATATAGCCTAGTGAAGAAGAGCATGCTCTGCCAAAAAAGGATTCAATTAGGATTTTTTATTATTTTATTGACGGGGGATTGATTTGCAACACACAATCTCGTTTCATGTGAAAGGACCTTTGCTTGTAAGCCATGACCTATCGTTTTCCATTTAAAAATAATTCAATATTATTCATCAACCTATCAAGAAACATGTTCACTTGACACTAATACGTGATGTCGTAGACGATGACATCATTTTTTAAGTATCTACCAGCACCTTATACAATACAGGCAAGTACAGGCCACTGTAGTCGTTGGAAAAGGGGGGGGTTGAGGGGGTCAGTAGTTGGCCATCTGCAACCTCACCGCCAGTGGCAATTTTACATGGCACACACTGGACCTTTAATAATGTATAGTATTCCAGTTTGGGTTTCACCTTTTCAAGAAGGCCTTTAATCCATAAAAAGTAATTTTAGAATACGATTTATGGAAGGCCTTCGAGGGGGCACTTGGCTAGAAAAGTACTGGGTTCGATCAACAAGCGATGCCTGCAGCCTACCTAGAGCGAGATGCCGCGACCCCTGCTGTACCTGCTCCTCAATGGACATGTCACTGGGTTCGCTGTTGTATGGCTCTGGATTCAAGTCTAAAGCAGTGAATATTAAAAAAACACATCCTTGACATCCAACCCAGCATACCATGCTCTGCTTCTATAAGCTCCTCTTGAAACCGACTGAATGTTAAGACAGGCAGGTGCTTTTCCGAGCCCTCTCCAGTCTCCACCCACTAGAACACCCCTTCTGCGGCTACCCTGCTCACCAGGTGAGATGTCAGCCGCCAGCTGTTACCTTGCCACCCTCGCAAAAACTCAATGGCCAGATGGCGGCTTCAGGGATTTCTAGAATATCATGTTCTCTCTTCTCTTCTCACCCTCTTCTCTCCAATCCGAGCATGCGGATGCTGAAAGACGTCCACGTTGCCATTAAACCGCAGCTAAAACAAAACCAAAACGTTGTTCGAAGTTGTCGCAACGGTCCCCTGCCGGCGATGCTTACTGCGCCTATCGCCTTTCCGACGTGTTGGTGGAGAGGAATCCTCCTGGGTTTCGCTGACACCATAAGGAGTATACTCATTAAAGACACAGGCCTGTCTCTCTCTGCATACGTAACAGGCTTTACGAAACGGCTCATTCATTTCCAACAAGGTATTTCAGACATGACTCCATGAATACCCTTTTGTGAATGACACTTCCGGATGCCACCTGGGGGCGTGTTGGGGACAAGAATTTAGTTGTACGAAAGTCTGGTTGATTGTCCAGTGGTGAAAAACATTGCTGAAAACAATGCTATGTTTGGATTAGATGAGAAGTACTCCTGGCATTGTCCTATTGTAGACTCTCTGAGAGTCTTTCGTTTCAAACCAGAGACGGCATATCTTCAGAGAATACATACCAATACTACCACAACCATGACGCATAAGCAAAGTTCAAGAACGTTTCTTTCGTAAACGAACAAACATGGATGCACATGTATTTTTGGACAAACAAGCTAACCATTTGCAGAATCCAATGCAGCCCTGACACTAAAAGATTGAAATGACAGTAGCAGCATTATACCCACGCAGAGTGGTTGTTGAGGTGTGCTTGCAATCAGAACAAGGGTAAAGAGAGGCCCATTATCTGCCTAGCTTTTATTTCTCCAAGTCAGTACCCTAATGGGACACATGGACTAACAAAGCAGATTGCTGTGGCCTTTGCTGTTAGCCAGATATAAACTCCTTATGCAGAATGTTTTTGTCTTTTGTTTGAGATGAATCAGCACATAAATAAAAAAATGATATTTTCCCTGTAAATAGTTAATGAAAAACTACTTAAAAATACAAGAAACAACGAACTGGATGTTGATTTCCACTATATGTGAAAACCAAACACTGCTTACTGAATGAGTTGCTGGGGACCACATCAGTACCACAATCTTGACACATTTGTAAATACAATTCTCTCTGAAACAATTATTAGTAATTCTGCACAATCAACGATGCCTGCGTTAATCAGTACTCCCACTAGTTAAGTTTAGTTTAGTTTATTAGGATCCCCATTAGCCATTGCACTTGGCAACAGCTACTCTTCCTGGGGTCCACATTTAACAATACAAACATACAATAAATCAACAATACATGAAAACAGGATAAAGAATAAAAGAGAACAGAAAAAGAAAAAGTGGTAACACAGTGCCAGCACACATATGAAGACATTCAAAATGACTGGGAATAACAAGTTAAATATCAATTTATCAGGTTCTAGCAAACAAGAACCTCACTTTCCGTTTGGCTTCTTCAATATATCAATCTCAATATCCGCAAATTCCGACATAATTTCCACCGTATAATGGATGAGGCCTTTTTTTATACTTTAAATTATGTAAATGATGATGGAATGTTGTTGTTGTGACTTATCCAACAAGTCTATTCTGTCTCAACACTAACGCCAACGTATTTATCCATGTCTAAATCCACCTTATTAATTTAAGGGAGTTCTCTAATGTCCATCCAAAAGTTTTGACCTGGCGAGTGGAGTCAATATGAGAACATGTCTGTAATATATCAGTCCCATTACGGACCTTGATTTATAATGGAGGCGATCGTTGCGTTGATGAGCTGATTATGGTTTCTTCATAAATACCTGATGAGACTCTTCCCTTGAACGCTGCACTTATGAGTGCTATAAAATTATGTCAATGGAAATATGTCTGTATGACCGTTGATTTCTTTAATTTCTTCACATAGTTGGGAATAATATCTCTTTTAATAGTTGCCATAATTAGTAGTGTGTATTATGTCATAATACTACTTGATTTCAAAAGTGTCTGAAAAAAAACTTTTTTTCTGTCGTGTACCGCTCAAATTCAAGGCCGCAAAAACGTAATTGTTTTTCTCTCAAGCGATCCAGAGTTTGATCTGATGGTGTCGATACAGAGAAGGCTGTATAGTCTAGCAGATTGCTGTGTGTACAAGGAAACAAATGTCTATCAGCTAGGACAAAAAAAAAGGGTAAGCACACCAATATTTTTTCTTCTTTGGCGAGCCACGAAAAGCTATTTGCATCGCTATAGATCCGCTCTGCTGTGAAGGATAGTGGAGAATGTGTGCTTTGTCAAGCAAACATCCTTCTCAGGCTCATAAGGTGAACCTGTGATGAGCAAGAATATACCTTTTTAGAAATAGAAAAGGCACCTTGAATAAAAAGTTAATATATATATTTACTATATCAGGATAAGTAAGCTTTTCTATCGGTTGTGTTCTCACGGTAATGTTTTTCTATATATTACTGTGTTCTCTATATTTATGTGTTTTTTGCAATGTTTTACATAAATGGAATTCAATGAACATGAAAAAAAAATAGATAGCTTAACTTATAATATACTATGTTTAAATGTTATATTCTTCTGTCGGCAAGGAATTTATGCATTCTGTCGTCAAGGAATTTATGCATGGTCCAATACATTTTTTTCTCTGGGAAGTGAACTTCAAATTGTACCCCTAAAATAAGATATATTCTTACTTTCTAACCCATGTGCACTATCGAGACAAATGCCCAAAAAGGCAGGTTTGTAAATGAGTTGTCTCTGTACAACAGGCGTTCCATTTATTTTTTTGTTTTGATGAAGGCGCGAGTAGCACACTTAGAGCGCGGGAAGGCAAACTCTATTGACTCCCTATTCATCAAGCGCTCTCATTAGCAGAGACAATATTGATCGAAGGGAGAGCAGGCTAGGTGGAGCCAGTGGGAATCAAGAGGCAATCTAGCTGTTTAGGCATTCCACTTGCCGCTGCAGCACTTCTTCAAACCACCGCCTGTCTAATTAGATGTCTCGGGGACGTCAGCGGCATAATATATTCATTGTTTACTTCTGGTCACCCATGGATGTGTGCTTACGAACGCCTGAATTATGGATGCTCTCCGATGGGTGGGATGAGGCTCCTCTGATGGTCAGATGAAGAAATATTGTTCAGCCCCCGTTGATCCCGACTTAAACTGTCAAATGCCTTCTTTCTTTTATATGAGTACGAGTTTAAAACAAATCGTGAGGTGACTCTCATTGTGAGTCATGCGTTTTGGCTAGACGGAATTTGAGATTGTGCTTTTATTTTTGAAGGACTTCTTCCATGTGCACTTGAGCAGGATTCATGTGCTAACCTTCTGTCACGCTCCCATTATGAGCTTCCACTGTGTGGCATTTCCCCTAGACCTATTGCATCACTGGGGGGGGGGGGACCTGATGGTCTCCATTTTAAGGAATGTTTAAAAGGTCACACGTCTAAACAAATGTCAGCAATGCCAAACAATTTCCCCTTACGAAAACAGTAGGGAGGAAGAGGGAGAGAGAGAGAGGGGGCATATCCCCAAATGACTCGATGTAAAGTGAGGCCTGGCCTTTAATTAAACAGACAAGATTGATTCTTTGGGCCACAGCTGACTAGAAGCTGGTAAGAAAGTACGCTTCGGCTTGACATGGCGTTGCATTAAATAACAAGTCAACCAATTAAATGACTTTTAAGAGGCAATTAAATCCACCGTATGCAAAGTTCACAGATCTGCTTTGAAAACGCTGATTGCTGCTTATCATTAATTTGATTATATACCGCGCATACACTTAGCAATTCACAAGAATGGACAGATTGACAAATAGTCCCGTTCCCCCCCTGGGAAATTCCGCAGTCTATTGTCTTTGATTTGGTTATTCAATCCAGTTTTATTCTATTGTAGATAAAATGCCACGTTCTGTGAGCTTCAATTTATTATGACAATTACTATTAATCTTATCTTATCTGTAGAATAAAAACGGTATAATTAATCGGGAGAGGCCTAAATAAGCTCTTTCTTTCGTTTAGACTAGGGTAGTTCAGGATCATGGCAAGAAGTTTCTGATTCATGGAAAAAGAACTTCGTCCCAACAAGTTTATTCAGAAATGCATTTTTTGCGCATGGATTATTCATGTTTCCAGTGGACACATTTATACGTACATACTGTGGTTGTTGGCCCCCCAATTTAAATCTCCATTTGGGCAACGTGTTTCGGCAGGCTCACATATCAATTTGTACCTTATAGAGCCAGGAGCAAATGAGGCCTGCAGTGCAACATCGTCACAATCATTACTCTGGGCCTGGCTAAAATCAGGAGTTAATTTTGGGAAAAGGCTTTGGTGCTTTTTCCTAAAAAACTTTTGCTGTCATAACGAGAAGCGTTTCGTCAACATAACGAGGGAGTAAATGACTTGAAGTAATGGAGAAATGTGCTGATTGAAATGAAAAGGGGTGATGCAGTATCAGATGCTGTGTTGTGCATTGGTTTCCACTCGCACTCCGACACTGCCCGTGCTCAACCTTGTAAATATGGAAAATAATAATGGAGCTCGGTCCATCCATGAAAGTGTTGTTGAACCGGAACCATTTTCATCCTCAACCATGGATCCAATATTTTTTTCTAAGGTTACCACGGTAAATGAGGTAGCATATTGTGTCAAAATTGTATTAGAAGTGTTTCTAAGTGTTTCTCTTGTCAGCTCGATCAATCCTAACACTGACCATTTGCAATGACCAAATGGTCTTGATGCAAGGACATACTGTATACGTATCTTACATACTATGTATGAATCTATCATATACCGAAGAGGCATGGCACTTCACACATCAGTTTCTTATCTCCTTTTCTTTCTGTTTGTGTGTGAGAGAGAGTATGTGTGTGGACTGGAGGGGGGGGGGGGTCTCTCATTGGTATGTGGTGGAGGTCTTCATGCGTGGGTGTGAGGGTGCGAGAGAGAGAGAGAGAGAAATAGTTTATGAGAGGAGGGTTGGGGGATCTTCAAAATAGAAAGACTGAAAAAGATGAAAACATCATGCCGGTGTTTCACAACAATCCCCATAGTCATAATAGCATGGCCCACCCGACCGTAACCCTTATAGATCGGACATGGTGGAGAATACACTGTGTCATCGTTTTCATTTGTACACAAGGGGGAGGAAATGGTGAGTGAAAGCCTCACACCACAGACACGATAACGACAATAAAGCATTGCCTGGCTGGCCCAGCATTCAGCCATTTGCATCATTGAATTAGCAATTCTTAATCTGATTCAGAGCTATTCATGCTAAGTGTTGTAGCTCTGCGCTCCAGAGTTTCTTGGCTGCATCAGACAGACCCAAAGCATACAGCGGTACAATGCAATTTTTGTTAAGTGGCTATAGCATTGCGCCTTGCATAATCAGGTATACCTTCGGCGTGATGCTTCAATGTTATTCATTAATCAGACCCAGAGTATGCAATGTTATTGATGCTTTCAGGCTGTAGCTCAGATTCTATTGGCTTAATCAGATAGAACCTAGGCCTAGAATACAACGCTGCCAAGCTGGGTGGAATTAGCTCGAGCTCTTATCTCCGGGAAATAATCAGATAGGCTCGTAACCTTTACGTCCCGAGGCCCACTTCAACCTCTCAACAGGGTTTGTGGTCCGCAGTCGACCTAAAATTATAATTCAAAAACCAGCCATCGCCCAACTAAGCCTTATCATGGCAACTAATATAACAAATGTAACTGGAAATAATACAATGCATTTTTACCAGAGAAATACAATGAGCATCATTTCGTTAGACACATAGCATAAGTGCCCAAGTCCTATTTGGGCCAAATTGTTATATCTAACCTAACTTTACCCTCCTAATGCCGCTGATTCACTGTGCCTCATTGGTTTTATCCTAAGCCAATCAGGGTGCTTTTTACATTCCATAATTACTATCTGCCTAGGTGATCTATTTGGTATTTTTTACACTTAAGGCAAGATGAACCTTAAAGGTCCCATGGCATTAAAATCTCACTTTGAGGTTTTCTAACATACATACGAGTCCCCCCTGCCTATGGTCCCCCAGTGGCTAAAACTTGTGTTTGGTGTAAAAACAAGCACTAGGTGTTCTGCTCGCCTTTGGAAAAACTGAGGCTCAAGCGCGCTGATTTGGAATGTGGTCCCATATGTCGTCATAAAGGATCTAAGCTCCTTCCCTTTCTCTGCCTTGCCCACCCAGAGAATTTGGCCCGCCAATGAGACACGACCGTGCGAGCTCCACGTGTGTGTGTGTGATTACACACACTGTAACGCAAGTGTTTGCTGTTGGTGTTACGGCGCATTACACGTCGGTCCTTTGATGTATCTTGTATTTCCACAACGAGACTGTAGTTTGGGTTATCACAGCGATGGTTAAGAAGGAATTGGGGGAAAGGAACTTTGGCTTTGACTCCCTGAATTAGATGAACTGCGACATGCTGCTTGCCGTCCGTTGCCGCGAGGCACCACCGCCGCGAAGCACCACCGCCCGGCAGCCGGCAGCCGGCAGCCGGCAGCGGGCAGCGAGCGGTTCAATCTACTTCAGATCGATGCGGAAGTGGAAGAACCAGAGACGTCAGAGAACCCGACAAAGTCGATTGTGATTCATAATCTCGTCTGGAGGCTCACACAGCTTTTGGCCATGATTATATATATTATACGATATAGATATCTATGTATAATATGATATTATTTAGATATAGAGCTCCAGGT
Organism: Merlangius merlangus; assembly: GCA_900323355.1. Taxonomy (NCBI): domain Eukaryota; kingdom Metazoa; phylum Chordata; class Actinopteri; order Gadiformes; family Gadidae; genus Merlangius; species Merlangius merlangus. The sequence continues at coordinate 15,576 of OOFH01001894.1, forward strand.
CCGTGTGGTCTAGAATATTTACAGAACATGGCTAAAGGCTGTGTGCGCCTCGCCATTGCGATACATCCACTGTAAACAGAGCGCATAGTACCATGGCTGCAAGCTGCTCAGGGCCACACCCCCACCCTCCTCCTTGACCCGCCTCTCTCCTCCTCATTTGCATTAAAGCTACAGACACCGAAACGTTCATTTGGGGAAAGCTTAATGTGTGACTGGCTCGTAGTGGCTGTAATTCTGCACCACGGCTGAATTTCGGGAACGTCTTCAAATACTGTGTTTGGGGCCTACAAATATCTATATTAAAGCATCCATAAAGTAGCATACCATGGGACCTTTAAATTATGACTTAATAGCAATTCTGCTACATTTGTAAAAAAAAAAAAAGTCAACCTGCATTCAGACCGCTCACAGGCCATGAGGGGGTGCTGCCACCTGGGGGGGGGGGGGGGTCCC
>OOFH01001961.1:12904-25744 GCA_900323355.1 Merlangius merlangus
CCGACGGGGCGATGGGGTTCGGGGACGCGAAGGGGGCGGTGGCGGCCGAGGCGGAGAGGAGGAAGGACCAGGAGGAGCTGGCGCAGCAGTACGAGACCATCCTGCAAGAGTGCGGCCACGGGAAGTTCCAGTGGACGCTGTACTTTGTGCTGGGGCTGGCGCTGATGGCGGACGGCGTGGAGATCTTCGTGGTGGGCTTCGTGCTACCCAGTGCCGAGAAGGACATGTGTCTCTCCGAGCCCAACAAGAGCATGCTGGGTAAGGGAGTCTTTGAAAGGTGTAAACAAGAAAAGAAAAGGGGGGGTGTTGTCAGACTTGGACTTCTTGTGCTTTGAGCTTCTTTTTACTACATTTCTAACAGGTTACATTAAGGTGTGAAGAAAGATGGATGCATTATTTAGAACAAAAATTTAAACCAAGAAGGATTTCAGTACTCGCCAAATTTAGAAAAGCCAGTCGTTTTTCTATTTTCTTCTATGGTATGATACACATCTGTGACAAATGAATCAGGGACAACGCCGCCCTGATTGTTCCCCTCGCCTCCTCTCTCTGCAGGCCTGATTGTATACCTGGGCATGATGGTGGGAGCGTTCCTGTGGGGAGCCCTGGCGGACCGGATAGGCCGTCGGCAGTCGCTCCTCATCTCCCTCTCCATCAACAGTGTCTTCTCCTTCTTCTCGTCCTTCGTCCAGGGCTACAGCACCTTCCTCTTCTGTCGCCTGCTGTCCGGCGTTGGGTCAGTGGAAACAAATTCAAACCCACACGGTGGCTGGTAACAGCGTTCGGTATACAGTGTGTAATCAAAGTATGGATTTGTCGTGCTCAGGGTGCGAATGAGCAAACGTCCTTTGGCAGTCTGTGTACATTGTTATATTATATTAAGAGGAATGGTAATGATTTTTCAATTTGTGAGCTTGTTTTCGCAGTGGAATAGTGTAATCTATTCAAAGTATGCCGAAAAAATTAAGCAGAACACCTTTCAGTTTATTAGTAATTTAGCATCTAAATGTTATCAATACAGTTTTCTCTCGCAGATTAAATGATTGTCTCTTACAGCATTGTTCACTGGGAAAAGCGTGACATTTAAACCAATAATACCAAATAATATGAAAACACTTTTCCACTCCCCCTCGTACAACAGACTAGCAGGCTAATGTGGTTTGGCATATTTGCACAATCCAATCAAGCCTCTCTCCAGGGATCAAATCCCATTTCCACCTGCACTTTCTCTCTCTCTCTCTCTCTCTCTCTGGCTAATTAAGTTTGGAAAAACGTGTCATATTTCCCATAAGTGAGACATGCTCTTTTAGGGTAAAATCTATTCTATTCTAATGTAAATCCTTGTACTCTGATTTGGGCGTTCCAGGATCGGAGGGTCTATTCCAATCGTGTTTTCCTACTACTCCGAGTTCCTGGCCCAGGAGAAGCGAGGGGAGCACCTCAGCTGGCTCTGCATGTTCTGGATGATCGGAGGGATCTATGCGTCTGCCATGGCCTGGGCCATCATCCCTCACTACGGTAAGCCTAGGCAGGAAGAGGCTCCAGAATTGTGGTGTATCCTAGTAGTCCCAAAAGCAATGCCTGTTCTCTTACTTCCGGTCAGTTAATAGTGTCCGGAACAAGCAGAATAACAGTAAAGACAAGGAGAATAAATCGTATACTGTCTATACATTAACGCCAAGAAAGTGCCTGTCTGAGCAAGTCCTGCCCCCTCTCCTCTCACTGCTAATATAATTCATATAATTGAAACGATGATGTAACAGTAAGGCCATCCCGATGCAAATCAATCCATCACTACAGATCCAGCACGTATATACACGTTAGAATTAATTGTAATATGCACTTAGGCGATGAACTCTGTAGTGTAGTTTGCAGTGTAGAATAAGCCAGAGTGATGATAGTTCCCTAGACAAAGCTTGTGATTGATTTTTCTGTGTGGTTCTGTTGTCTCCATTTTGTCGAGAAGACAAATTGAGTTTTTAATGAGGTTTTCTTGTTGTGAAGCACTTACAATTTTGGAAAATGTTACATATTGATTGTCTGCTTTGATTATTCTTATTTAAATGTCTACAAATATGATGAAAATAAAATATTTTAATACATGTAATAATAGCAGTACACCTTTATGCGAAAAACCCTGCTAAAGTCCAGAAAAACATTATTATATGCCACAATGTTGATTTTTTTATCGGATGTAATTTAGACAAATGAATGCTAAATGGCAAAATATAAAAGTAAAAGTACATCTGAAGAGAAGGTCCCATTTAATTCAATTAAATTTTATTTGAATAGTGCTTAATCACCATGACAGTCTCAAAGGGATTAAAAGGCCAAATATTTGTGACATCCCCCTGACCTGAGCCCCCAAGAGGTCAAGAAAAAAACCCTAAATCAGCGAGGAAGAAATCTTGACGAGGAACGCAGTGGGGGATCCCTCCTTCCAAGGACGGTCATGATGGGTGCCATAATTGACGTACAAACATACATATATACAGGCAAATATATGTTGATGGGGTGATGGCCAGTTAACCATAAGGAGAGTCCAGGCATCTAGTCGCAGTCACCGCAACACGCTAGAACAGACAGAATCCACCCTTACTTTCTTGCGCTCACCCCCAGGATGGAGTTTCCAGATGGGGTCGGCGTACCAGTTCCACAGCTGGCGTGTCTTCGTCCTCGTCTGTGCCCTCCCTTCCGTGGCCGCCATCATCGCCCTCAGTGCCATGCCCGAGAGCCCCCGCTTCTATCTGGAGGTTAGCACGCCGCTAACTCACTGCAGGCTAGCTACCTGGTGTATGAGCGTGTCTATGTTCCCCGGGTCCTATGTTCCCCTCTTTGTATGTTCCCCGCTTTTCCCAAAAAGGGCCCTATGTTCCCCGATATGTATGTTCCCCGGTCGGTTACTTTTTCCACCATTACTGTCAAATTCCGGCCGAGATAACCACCATTGCATGTCTTTACCTTTTGTGGAAGAGGGAGAGACGTCGGAGAACCCGACGCAGTCTATTCATAATATTGTAATGACCATGGAAGAGGCAGTGAATGAAGTATTGATTAGACAACGATTTATTAGATACCACCGCTAATAAACCGTTGGAAAACACAAGACCGGTAACCATAGCAACGCCGGTAAACAAACCCAGAGAAGCCCAATCACTACAAGAGCTCCCCGCGCTACGGCCATCCGGAGGCGCACAGAGCTTTTGGCCGTGATATTATATATACAATTATATTACATTATACTATTATAGAGCTCCGGGAGTCGCAAACGGCAACAATCACTTTCTCCTCCATGCTGAGGTTCACCCCGGACTGCACTGCACTGAGTTGGCCGGTTTAACGCTGATTGGCTGTTACGGTACACATGTCACTCAGTGGCCACGATGTTGAACGCTGATTGGCTGTCATCACACGAATGTCGCGTCAAAGTTTAAATGTTTTTAAAGATTGATAGATTGCGGGGAACATAGGACCCTTTTCCAGAAAAAGGGTCCTATGTTCCCCAGCAACAGTGGGGAGCATAGGACCCTTTTTCAGAAAAAGGGTCCTATGCTCCCCGGTATGTATTGCTTCAGGGGAACAAAGGAACAAAAAACGGGGGAAATAGGACTTTAAAAAATAAAAATAAAAAGGGTCCTATGTTCTCCGAGCGGGGAACATAGGACCCGTGGAACATAGGGATGACCCCCATGGTGTTCTATCATGAGGTTAAAACACTGCTGACTCCCCACGGGATAGCCAGCTAGGTTCTTTCTTAACGTTACCTTGTTTCTATCTAGAAGTTAGCTAACTGCTAACTGCCTGAAAGCTAGCTAGCCTCTATCTAGAGGTTAGCACACTGCTAACCCCCCAAAAGGCTAGAGAGGGAGCTTCTATTTAGAAGTTGGCGTGCTGCTAACCTTCTACAGGCTGGCCATTCCAGCCTGCAGGGAGCTGATAATTGCATTTAAAGCACTTGCTGAAAATCATTGTTCCGTTTAGATTTAACATTAGGAGCCTACATAAAGTGCTTTAATTTCAATCTTTTTTTATTCTTGTATCATCTCATCTCAATGCCATTATATCGACCAAATGTGAACTGGACTATATCCCAAATGTGGCACGGCATTCTAATGAATGTTTATCCTTGTTTTGTTTGAGTTTGTTATTCACTCAGTATTAATAATTGACGATTTGTCCATTACTGAGCGTCGACCGATGTACAAACAGCCATTAGTGAAACCCATCTGCCTCACGTCCGTGTGTCTCATGTATCGTACGTCAAACATCCAACACTGTTGTCGTTGTGACAGAACGGGAAGCATGACGAGGGATGGATGATCCTGAAGCAGGTGCACGACACCAACATGAGGGCCAAAGGCTTCCCAGAGAAAGTGTTTTCCGTAAGTATCCCACGGCCACGGTAGTCTAGTGCAGTTTTTTAAAGTCGAAATTCTGCCGACCCCAATTTCTTACGTTATTGTGAGTTTGCCTCCACCAACACAAATCACTTTATCACCCAAACATCTGGCCATAATGTCAATGAGTGTAAACTGCCCAACACCAAGGGATGAGTAGTAGTTGGCTCGAAGCTACCAATCATTTGGCAGACAGTTGGTTTTATACAGGACCTTTTAACAAGTTCAAACCATTCAAACTTTAAAAAAAGAACCAATACCCTGCATGTCATTCAGGGGGCAGGTGTGCCTGTGAACGCCCCTTTAATTTATTTTCAATAAGCGAAGTAGAAGTATGGGTCAGAGTTATACAAAGAACATGCATTGAATAGCATGTATGACCTGTAGAGGGCGTCCTCTTCAATGCAAACCCCTCCGCGTGTTGGGATTCGGTTCTCCTTGAAAACCTCTGAAATGCCTCAGCCAGTCTCACAATGTCATCTGAATACAGAGCGAATCCAGGTTGGGAAACAAGGTGTCTCCAACTACGGGAGGTTGTGGGTTTGAATCCCAGTATCTACCTGTAGGCATCCTTGAGCAAGACTCCCCACCCCTGATGTTTATTGACAATGAACGTAAAAAAATAAAATGACAAATAATAATTAGATAATAGAGTTGGCTAAAATACTCAGATCTCAGACACAAAAAAATTCCTATAAAAAGTTGTAGAAATAAAACGGACAGAAAAACCATACCACCAGGGGAAGGAAGTCACGGTTAAATTGATTTCCATAAATTCTAAAACAACATTCTGGATTTTGTTTCTGTCCCTTTCAATCCTCCACCCACGGCGTGTTTATCGCTCTCAGTGAGTGTGCACTCAGAGCGAACATCATGAATATATGAATACATTTATCCAGTCCTTGGCCGAGCCTTCCACATGCGAAGGACCACCTATGTCAAGGGGCTGCATCTGGAATGGCCTGCATCATCCTAAAAACTACCTATTCAAAAACGTGCATATAAGCACCTGGGGTATTGCTTTATACATGCACATTCCAAGATCAGGAGATGGCAGCTGCGGCGTTGTGTTGAACGATGTTAATGCTCGGACACTTGTGTTGGGTTGGATCCAAGGTGACCACCATCAAGACGGTGAAGCAGATGGATGAGCTGGTGGACACGGGCACCGACACGCCTGTCTGGCGGCGATATAAGCTGAAGATCATGAGCCTTACCCAACAGGTGAGCCAGGGAGTTGAAGATCTACCAGAAGGATCTTGAAAGTTGAATATATGTACTCATGCATATTCCATAGACATGAAACAAAGTTATTCTCCTTTCAAGACCAGACCAGACATAATTGATTCATTCTGATATGCCTCTCGTGGTTACAGTTCCAAATATGTTCTTGGAAGGCCCGGCTTAGTGACTTTTTCCATCAGCATTACTAAATAGATACATGATGTGACCTTCCGCCTGGTCTGACAGCAGAAGTGGCCCCTATTGATTGATGTGAGCAGGTTCAATAAAGAGCCTTTAAACCTTTGTCCAATGAGATGCTTCACCTGTGTCGCTGATAAATGATGTATGCCATCGCCGTTTTGTAAAGGCCACTAACATCACTTTTTATTCACTCTGCTGCCTCTGCTCTCCCTTCCTGTGTCAATTTATCTGTTTATCTTTCCCCTGTGTAACCGGAGCCTTTGATTGCTGTGTCCTTGGTGTAGCTTTTACCGAAGCAAAGAGCATCAAAGTGTTGTGCTCATGCTCTAGTTTAAGTCGGCTGTTACTGCAAACATCAACTCAGAGCTGATGTGATCTCTGTCTAACCAAGTTTTAATGAAGTTGGAATTAAAAAATAATTTCAAAATCAGAGTCACCGGACCAAACACATCAAAGTCATCAAAGGTTTCCCGAAAGAATGTATAGCTACATGAACCTGAAATTGCTTGTCATGAATAAAAAACCTTTCTTTGGGGCCAAACACCACACTACAATAGAGAGGATCCATTTTGTATTTTCTACGTCTTCCGCTGACTAATGGCTATCCCAATGCCTGTTTACACGTTAGATAAAGAACAACTTCCTGGCCTGCTTCAACCCCGAGTACAAGAGGACCACCTTCATGCTGATGGCCGTTTGGTTCACCATGTCCTTCAGGTACAGAACCATCAAATCCTATACACAGAGGGGCTGAAGGCTTCGGGACGTTCATCCTATTAGTTAAAATATTTGGTGAATGTTTGTACTGAATTCCACACCATTTTCACTCATTAATGTCCCGCTTTTGAAGCAAAGCACTTTGTTACTCGTATTGGATGATTATGATTATTATCTAAATTATTATTATTAGATAGTCCCGTGGTGAGTGTTTGACTCAGAGCAAAAAGGTTATGGGTTTGAACCCCAATGTCTGCAGTCTGGCTGCATCCTTGAGCAAGATACCCTAACTTGCTCCTTAATGACATTTATCCAACAAAAAGGTTGCGTTTCACTTAAAGCTAGTCACAAAAGAGTTAGCTCAGCTTGGATGCTAAACTTTGTGTGTGTGTGTGTGTGTGTATAAACAGCTACTACGGGCTGACAGTGTGGTTCCCAGACATGATCAAGTACATCCAGAAGCAGGAGTACGAGTCCAAAACCAAGACCTTCACCAAGGAGCGTGTGGAGCACGTCACCTTCAACTTCACGCTGGAGAACCAGGTCCACCGCGAAGGACAGTACTTCAATGACAAGTGAGTGGACACACGGAAGTTTGCATATTCCTATTTTAAACGGGCATCTCCACTCGTGCCGACGTAATTGGATGAACTCTGAAGAAGTCAGAAGACAGAATATAATGGGTTGTTCCTGCGGGATCGCATTACTATTATTCTCTAGGGCTCAGTAACGGATGATCTTGCCTCCTCACATCATTGTATTTGGATATCAATTTACATATTCAGTTAAGGGAATGTCCGCCACAAGCGGCCCAGGTTCTCTTTTTCAACCAACTTCCCTGCCCTGACCATAAACACACAAAAATCCCCCAAAAATATTTATATTTTTTTTATTTGAGTGTTTTGATTCTACACTGTTGGATACGCCTCACAATACAGTTAAATCCCTATTGTCATCCGCCCCACAGGTTCCTGAACCTCAAGATGAAGTCCATGGTCTTTGAAGACTCTATATTTGAGGAGTGCTACTTTGAAGACATCACCTCCACCAACACCTTCTTCAGAAACTGCACCTTCATTGCCAGCCTGTTCTATAACACAGGTACCCTAACACCCTCTTCCTCTGTGGTGATGAGAGACCGGACGTTATCTCTCCCATGGGAAATGTCATACTACGTTTTTAACGTTATTTCGTTTATTTGGAATCGACAGATAACATGGTTTGTATACATTTAATGTAGCAGAAGTCCAATTATAAATGACCCTTTAACCGTCTAATTGCTAACTCGTATGTCTCTTTCTTTGTTTTTATCAGATCTTTTCAAGTATAGGTTTGTGAACAGCAAGCTCGTGAACAGCACCTTCCTGCACAACAAAGAAGGCTGTATGCTGGACTTCAGCGACGACAACAACGCATACATGATCTACTTCGTTAGCTTCCTCGGATCCCTAGCGGTATTGCCTGGCAACATCGTGTCAGCACTACTAATGGACAAAATCGGACGCCTTCGAATGCTAGGTAACGGTTTACCTAGCTTTACCTCAAGGTTGTTTGAAGCAAGATTAGGACTTTTGGGGGAACCAGCCAGAGTTAGTTTGATTTGAAAGTATAAAAAAGACAAAATCCTACCCCTTTCTTCAGGCCTCCTTTCAAAGCTATTCCCCCAAAACACATGACTAGCCCCCTAGCATTAGCAAAAGGGCTGCCTAGCCTCGTGCAAGACTCGGGCAGAGAGCGTGTCGGTAGCCGGGTACAATTTGATTGGATTGTAAGAGTCCTGCCACACACTGTATTCATATTCCCGTCTGAGCATTTGATCTATTGATTGGTTAGCAAAGAAAATTTCAAGAAATATGACAAATAATGCTTCTAAAATAAAGGTTCTACCCTTTCTCTTTATTTTATTTATATTAAATTACAAATAAAATTAGGTTCTTAGTTGTTATTGAGAATTAAATGCATAATTTGTCCCTTCCCTTCATTTTCCGCCTCGTCTTTCTGTCGTGAACCAGCGGGTTCCAGCGTGATATCGTGCGTCAGCTGCTTCTTCCTGATGTTCGGCAGCAACGAGTCGGGGATGATCGCCCTCTTGTGTCTGTTCGGGGGCATTAGCATTGCCTCCTGGAACGCCCTCGACGTGCTCACCGTGGAGCTCTACCCGTCAGACAAAAGGTGAAGTATGAGCTGAGCAGTCTATGTAAATTGAAAAGTGTAATTGTCATCTCTATGCCAAGATTTTTTAAACTAATGAATTATCCTTTTAAAAGTTAAAAAAAAAAGGAAAAAAAGTACCCTACGTCTTCAAGTACGCCATTTTGTCCGCAATGCAACTCATGCGAGACATGGCCAAACAAGGTTTTCGTTAGGCTAGATTATTATATTGTGTTTATTTTGTGCCATTCTCTTAAAATGTAGTCCGATTTTTTTTAAAATGTGTTTTAGAATACAGCAAGGTTAAGTTTTACATAAGAATTACAACTCTCTTGAGGCTCCCAATATGGAAAAAACATCCCATGATTCTGATGTACCTTCGGTTCTAACAATGTATTTTCACATCGAGGATTTTGTAAAAATCACAGTTACTGAATGAATGACCAAATAGTAAAAACTAATAATACTTTTATTGCTAATAACAAATATCGACTGTTGTTATAATAACCATACTGTCATTGTGTTTTTATCCAGGACCACTGCGTTTGGGTTTCTGAACGCCCTGTGTAAGCTGGCCGCTGTTCTCGGCATTAGCATTTTCCAGTCGTTCGTCGGCATCACCAAAGCCGTGCCCATCCTGTTTGCCGCGGGCGCTCTCGCCGCAGGTAGTTTCCTCGCCACGAAGTTGCCCGAGACTCAGGGTCAAGTGCTGCAGTAGCAGAGAGGATCCACTAGAGGGAAGCATAGTAGCCCTTGTAATAACATAACGGGCGGGAACCAGGACCTGAGGACTCGAATATACTGCCCAATACACACTAAATATCCACTGAACACACTGCCATTTCTCAATGTAAGAAAACACAATGCGTTATTATTCAACCAGTGGCCATTTTTCAGAAAATATGCAGAAGCAGGGATTGTGTTAACTCCTTTTTTTGTGTAGCTTGACATTATAATGCACATAATAACAAATAAGGATAAAGATAATAATCACCAAACTTTTTTCAGTTGAAAGATGATATAATAATTGACACTATTACAACGCCAAGTATGCCCTTCTATTCTGCCTTTGTGGCCCAAAAGTGTATTTACCCCATCCTTACTCACTTTTAACACTGCCAATACACCTTTTGTTACCAGGGTACACAAAATCCTTCACCTAATTTGAACATGGATGTTTGCTATAAGCTAGGACACTCAAACAACAACAATAACAATAGAGTTTAATAACCAAGGATTTTATTTTAAATGTTTGTTGTATAGATAGAGCTGCTCTATTGTGAAACACATTCCCAGATTAGATGGTCTCTATTGTACTTGGAATGGTTTCTCCTACCGTTGTTCAACCACTAGAACACAGAAAGCAGTGGAAAAGCTGTTCATGTCTCGTACCAAATGGATTTTGGCCAAAATGTGACATGCATTTGGTCAAAATAATAGGTGTGTGTGTTTGTCTGTATGTATGCGTGTGCGTGAGCGAGAGAAATAAATGGTTTAAGGTATAATTATATATTTTTTTTTCTTCTCATGTTAATCCTAGTTTATTGCGGCACAAAACATCAAATATGCAGAATACGATAATGTAGCTTCACGACGCCAGTGAATTTAAAACACAAATCATACAAAGGACCAACTAAAGTTTTCTTGTATATCCCCCCCTGAGCTCCATTGGGCATCTGCAAAAACCCAATGAACAGAAACAAATTATTAATTTCAAGGGCTTCCTTTAAATTTCATCTGTCCCATGGGCACAGTTTATCAAACCATCACCTACTGAGGTCTTAAGTAGTATACAAGTGGAGTGTAAAACACACTCCATAAATATAATTTCATAGAATATTTATTCCAGATGGTGACTATTGATGGACGAAAGTGAAGATAGTCATCAGTAAGTTAAGATGTCTAAATATTTATTTTGCAGTCTAATTCACCTGTGTGTGTGTGTGTGGTGACAATCACCAAGAGAGCTGTTAAAGTGCTCCAATATATGAACGTCATGATTTGAGTGTGTGTGTTTGTAAGTCTGAGCGAAAAGAACAAAAACTCTATTGCTGTACAATGTTGGTTGTGTGTGGTTGTGTACGCATGTATGTGTGTATTAGTCCTAGAATTACTTAACTTGTCCTATGTATGTTGAGATATGTTTGGGTGACCGCTTACAGAGTGCTGTTGCTCGAATACGAATGGGTGTGAACTTAAACATATTTTTCTACTTTGTGGTATTCCCATCCCTGAGATGGAAATACTGACTAAGTTTTAGGGACCACCAAACAAACCGTTTTATCATGTGATAAACCGTACACAGAGAAAATAATTCATGCAGTGCAGACGTCAACGTGTTGTCTTAAAGTTAGAGCTGGTGGCTCAGAACTCTTTTGGTGATCAGAAGCCCTGATCCTAATGACTGATCGTAAAGCATGTTCGTGTCGTATCGTCTCTCCTCGGATCTACTGTATGCCAGATTGTTCATTTATTTGTTATCTTACTTTCTTTTTTCATTTTTCGTCTGAAGCAAGAACTAGTCTTCTTCCTTGCCGTCGTAAGATGACCTGTATGTTGCTTGCTGTGTTTACTCTCGATAAGTGAGGTCCAGTCGGTGTGCAGTTTATTTTGAAAGTGTGTGGTGGTGACCGTGGTTCCGGTATGACCTTTGACCCCAGGAAGCACTCTGTTACGTCAAGGATGCAGTACTACGTAATCATAAAAAGCACATTGTCCAAAATAACCGAAAAAGGGGAGCCAATGAGATGCCATGGAATAGAAAGACGGAAGTGCACAAAGGCAGTGTTGTAGGAATGGCATCGCTGTTGTATGAGATGGAAGGCTGTACCCACTGTCTGGACCCTTGCTCTCCGCTTAGCAAGTCACCAGGTAAACCAAAAGTGAAGTCATTAACTCAAAATGAATGCCCTCCGTCTATTGAAACATGTCTTAAAAATGTAAAAGTTTTGTATTCAACGTTAATCATGTGCTGGATTTTATGTATTTTTTTATTTTAATAATTTTCAAATGAGTTTGGGATTCTAGTACACAACACTAGAAATACAACAATTTAGAGTTTGGTTTGAGTACCGAAAATAGCATGGAAACTGTTGACGAATGTTTTCGGCTTTGGCCAAGTGGAACAGGTTGAGTAATTATCTTGGTCCTCAACCTACAGTGATGAGAATTAAAAATAATACATTGGGGTGAAGTAGAGACTTAATCAAGCTGAGAAACTGGCCGATCCAACCTGTTTCACAATGATTCTACTCTTCAAATTTGAAATCAATGTACCATGTGTAGAAACCTAGATGTTTGTACGTGAAAATATCAAGTCGTGGAACAAATGACCAAGGAACCGTAGAAAAAAAAAAAAAACTACCAGTGACACAATTTAAATGTTGTCTTTGTTGTTTTGTAAACAAGAGTTCAAAATGTTAGTAAAACTATGGTAAATTTCTGGATATTGAGAATATTTTAGTGATGAAAAGGTGCTGTATTTATTTTGTGAGAATTGTTGATTATGCTGGGTCTAGCACTCTAGCCAGTTCTGAGAAAATAAAAATCTATAAAAAAAATGAAACCCATCTTGGCATGTGCATTGCCACCCATTGTTTACTTTCAGATTTCCTCCAAACTGACCTACACATGATGTTCCCCTATAGATTACCTCTTAGAATCAGCAACTCATTTGTAACATTGAGCTAGTTCGTCCAAGAGGAGAGGTCAAAAGATGCCATTGAGTTACAGTACCAATTCATTATGTTTTTGGCTGGCTAGCTGTTGGCTGCCATTTTGGAAAATTTCACAAAAACTTCTTGGACCTGGGCCTTTAGCCAAACCTGAGTGAGAGTTTCGTTTACATTTAATGGAACCCCTCCAGGGTTTGAAATAAAATAAGAATCATCCTTCTAATGTCAAACACAACCACAAAGTAACAGTTTGTTTTGAGTTTTATTCAAGTTGGCAAAGTTTAAATACACAAAAGCTTGGGAGCTAGGCATTCTGGCCTTCACATGGTGGGATAACATGCATAGAGAGCGATGCCACATTGGTTGTGTCTGTTCCTGGCCATCTTGATGTAACCTTGCTCGCCATAACGAGCACCCCAACTGAAAACAGGAATTAACACAATATGATGGATGAAACCCAATTCATATGAGCCATT